>JARBWK010000007.1:149380789-149394052 GCA_030556195.1 Anolis apletophallus | reverse complement strand
TGTATTGGGATCTGTTTTTCCCCTCCTTCTCTCAAGGACCTCTTGACCAGGATTCTCCAGAGAAACTGGACGTCAAACTGAACCCGGATGGCAGCGGCCAGGTGCATGTGCCAGGACTGACCAGCCTGGAAGTGAAGAGCCTCCGGGAGATCAAGAAGGTAATCAGGCCAGAGATCTCTCACCTAGAGGATGCTCCTAAAGCCTGGACATGAATTGAGGGACATATGCAACTGGTTTATACTGAATCAGGGCTTTTGGGATCCAAAGGTAGTGCGTTCCTGCCAGGGGCGGACGAAGGTAATTTTAAATGGTAAGCGAACATTATTTTGGTGCCCCCCAATCGCTTGATAACAACAGGTATAAGCAGGGCCGGACTAAGGTAATTTAAAATGGTGTTTAACATTATTTTGGCGCCCTCGCTCTCGGCCTCGTGGAGCGTGCGCATGCACCGGGCGCGCATGTGCTGGGCCAGCTAGTTCTGCGCATGCGCCATTGCTGCGGAGGGACTCCAGATGGACCGAGATACCAATCGCCCTAAGTGAGGCCGAAAAAGGAGGAACTTTTTGCAGCCGGGACGGGAGCCAGGGCATTTTGGGCAATGGCGTCCTCAGTCCAGCTGGAGTCCCTTTTGCAGCAATGGCACATGCGTGGAACCTGGCGGCCAGATGCGCCCCTGACTACGTGGCGCCCTAAGCGGGTGCTTACTTTGCCTAATGGTAAATCCGCCCCTGGTTCCTGCATTGCAATGGGTGGGACTCAGGTCCCTTGTTCTGTGATGACATATTCCCTGGTCCTTTGTGCTGGCTTCTTAAAGAGCAACAAGACCCAAATTTGCTTAGCTGCCAGTTGGAGTTTGGTGAGGCCCCCATGCTCTTTAGCAGAGTAAGGCTTCAGGCTTTCCATATCATCGAGTCATGGCAATTGGTGGTGCCAAAGAGCATTTGTTGTGCAATGTAGATGCAGCCAACGTTTTGCAATGAAGCCCTTTCTCTTCTTTTCTGTTTTCGCAGATCCTTTCGCTGGGCAAGCGCAACCGGGCCACCTCTTGCACCCACATGAATGAGCGTAGCTCTCGTTCACATGCCCTGCTTACTGTCACCATCGTGGGCACCGAGGTGGCGACCGGCACCAAGCTCACAGGTATATATATTGGATTTTGTAGGATTTCCTTATGGAAGGACGACTCAGGGGTGGTTTGGCCAGTTCCTTCCTCTGAAATAATGTCTGATGTGCCTAGCATTCCTTGGCGGTCTCCCATTCAAATGCCAACCAGGGCTGACCTTGCTTAGCTTCCAAGATCAGTTATGTGTATGTGCCTTCAAGTTATCCATAGACTTATGGCAACCCCATTCATTTCATTGGGTTTTCCTAGTCCAAGAAACCTCAGAAGTAGGGTTTGGCCAGTTCTTTCCTCTGGAATAGACTACCTGGGATTCATTTGTGGCCTCCCATCCAAGTGCTAATCACAGCTGACCCTGCTTAGCCTCAGTGTATTCAAGTTCACTGTTGACTTATGGTGACCCTACAGTGCTCAAGGGTTTTCTTAGGCCAGGAATGCTCAAAAGGACGGTTTGGCCAATTCGTCCACTGAGATATTTCCTTCATCCTCTGGGATTCCTTTATGGTTTCGCATCCAAAGTGCCAACCAAAGCTGATCCTATTTAGTAGCTTCCGAGATCAATTGATATGTATATGCCTATGAGTTGCCTGTTTATTTATGGAGACTCTATGGATTTGAGAGGGTTTCCTTAAGGCAGGAATATTCACAGCCAGCGTTGTTCTGATCTTTCCTCTGAAGTAGATCGCTTGGTGGTCTCCCATCCAAGTACCAACCAGAGTTGGCCCTGCTTAGCTTCAGCAGATATGGATGTGTCTTCAAGTTGCCTGTTGACTTATGGTGACCTTATCACATTTGAATGTTTTCTTAGGCCAGGAATACTCAGAAGGTACGGTTCAGCCAAATTCCTTCCGCTTTCAGATTCCTTTGTGGTTTCCCATCCAAAGTGCCAACCAAAGCTGACCCTATTTAGCTTCCAAGGTCAATGTATGAATACGTGTCTACACAGGGGCGGTCTAAGGTAATTTTAAATGGTAGGCGAACATTATTTTGGTGCCCCCCCAAAAAAACATTATTTTGCCCCCCATGTAAAACAAATATACAATTATAATATCACAATACTATTAGTAGTATTACATTGTATCAATGTATATACAATATATTATACCATACTCATACTATATTATATCATAATTATATTATACTACATTACAATATAATTATATTATAATATATTGACATTATAATACAATATAACATTCTATTATATTATTATTATTATAAAATAATAAATAAAATTATTTATTTCAATAAAATTATCCTCTACCAAATATTTTCATGACTCCTATAAAACTCAAATAACCCAAAATAAACTAAACTAAAATATTATATATTACTATTTTGTACAATATCACTATACTGCAATATTGTTTGTAATATTGCAGGTAATATAAAATATATCATTATTCTATTGTTATATTGTATTTTTATTATATTGTATGACAATATTAAGCAGAACTGTATAATAATCAACAAGAAATGCAATGTAAATGCATCAAAATCAGAATATATTACCTACCACCCGACTCATAATTCATAGGAGTCTCCCATAAGTCCAAAATTAGGATCCCAATGTAAATGTAAATAGAAAAACAGCCCAAATGTTCAAATGAGGTCGAATACAGGCAGCGCGCCCTGGGCAAACTTGGGCCCTCCCTCCCTCCTTCTAAGTGTTTTGGACTCCAACTCCCACAACTCCTCATAGCCTCAGGCCCCTCAGGTCTAGACAGAAGTAGAGCCGAAGAAAGGAAGGAGGGAGAGAAGAGGTCACAGAGGAGGAGGAGGAGGAAAGCCTTTCATTCATTCCTTCACTTACACTTCCTTCGCTGATTCTTTTCTCCTTCCCCGCAAACGTGCGCGCGGTGGAGACAAAGGGAGAGGGGAAGCACTCCCTGCCTGACCGATAGGGAGTGCTTTGCTTACAGGCTTCTGCACAAGAGAGCTACTGGGCATGTGGGGAGGTTTTCACGCATGTGCAGTTGCTCTTGCACTCAACTTCAGTTCTGGAGCAACTGCGCCTGCGCGAAAACCTCCGTGCATGCCCAGAAGCGGCGGCGGAGCACACAAGGCCGGGGCCCAAAAGCAGGCAGCTGTGGCACTGTCTGAGGAACATCAGCAGGGCCAGAATGGAGCCCCATGTGACCAGGATGGCGCCCCCTTCCCAGATGGCGCCCTAGGCGGCCGCCTACTTGGCCTACTTTGTAGGACCGCCCCTGTGTCTACAAGACCCTATGAATTTCAGAGGATTTTCTTAAGCCAGGAATATTCAGAGCCAGCTTTGCTCAGTTCTTTCCTCTGAAATAGAGAGATTGGTGGTCTTCCATTCAAGAGCCAACCAGGGCTGAGGAAGACATGGCAGCCCATGACTGCACCATCCGTTGTGATGATGGTTGTGCTGTGGACATATATGGCACCCAAAATTATATTTACCATTTCAGTTGTATGTCGAACTGAAATGGTAAAGATACATTTCAGGCACTCTGCGCATCAAAGTGTTGCACTCCAGGCCAGGAAAGCCCTTTGACTCCGAACGCCACACAGTTGAGTAAAATGCAAGCAGTTTATTGAAGACATTTAAAAGCAGCAGAGAAAGCTGAAGAGGCACTTTCTCGCCACACAGAACTTTGCAAAAATCCGGATGGAAAGCAAAAAGAGCGGTATTGATTGCCATGTTAGGGATTGCCCTTGGTGCAAATAGTGGCACATTCACCCAGCCATATGCTGGACTGCAAGTCCCAGAAGCCCAATATTATTATTATATTATAGAGCAGTGTTTCCCAACCTTTTTTGAGCCGCAGCACACTTTTAATATTAAAAAAAATCCGGGGACACTCCACTAACCAAAACGACACAAAATGACACTCTAACACAGTAAAGAACGGCTGGGGGATGGTGGCCTGCTGGGAGCAGCTGCTGGGAGTGCCGAAGCTGGGGGAGGGGGAGGGGCCATGCCGCACCATGCCCCGCCCCCTCCCCCCGCGGCTTCAGCTCTCCCACAGCTTCTCCAGCCTTGAGGGGGCACTGCCAAGCCAGCGGTGGCAGAGTCAGCACAATGCTGGCTTGGCAGTGGCCCCTCAAGGCTGGAGAAGCTGTGGGAGAGCGGAAGCCGGGGGGAGGGGCGGAGCCAGGCCAGTGCAAGCGAGGGGCAGGAGTCATGGCGGATTGGAGGCTGGCTGGGGAAACGGCCAAAGGAGGCAGCGCCCCGGCCCCTTCTTCTTTTTCTTCGCTGCTGCCCGGCCCTTCCTCCTCCTCCCCCAAGCAGCAGGAGCTCGGCAGGAGGAGGGGGGAAGGAAGGGCGGGGGGGGGGAGAGCTTTTCTCGTGGCACAGCAGGAGGTCTGTCACGGCACACAGCAGTTGGGAAACACTGTTATAGAGATCACTTCGGTCTGAGGACCAAAATTTGCTCGAAGTCCCTAATGCTCGTACCTTTCATTTATCGAGCACTAGGCGCAGAGCCTTCACGATCGTGGCTCCATATCTGTGGAATGCTTTGCCGATAGAAACACGAGCCATCCGAAACTTACCTTCTTTCCGGAGGGCGTGTAAAACATTTCTTTTTCGGCAAGCATTTGGATTAGGTTTTTGTGTTTTAATTGTATAATTGTAGTTTATGTATCTCGTTCCTTGGATATTTGTAAACCGCTCCGAGCCTTCGGGGAGTGGCAGTATACAAGTCGAAATAATAAATAAATAAATAACAAGCAATCCACAGTAAAAGGTAAACCCTAGGTCTGGGCAATCCATGGCTCTAAATGGTTCTAAAGTCCTTACAAAACTAAAGTTCTGGTGGTGAAAACTAGGTGGCGCTGGTGCTTTGCTTCTACAGTGTTGCTGAAGTTCTGGTGGTGAACATTTCAGAACTCTAACAAAACTTTCAAAACTTCATTATTATTTCATTATTGGCAATTTTTAGGACAGAACCAATTAGGAACTGCCATTTATAATGAAATTTTGAAAGTTTTGTTAAAGTTCTGAAATGTTTGTCGGATGGTCAAGGGATAATGGAACATATAATCCCATATATCCACATTTAGCAGAGTAAAAACAGCAAAAAGTGTCTGATGGGTTATTGGCAAAAATAGAAGCAAAAAGAACAAGGTTTGGCTTTATATAAAAAACACAAACTTTTATTTTCAACATATAGCTTTCAATAAACAAAAAAGCAATACCGTGCTCTTTTAAATAGTCCGTGTAGATATTGAAAAAACAAATCAAACAATGCAGTTCTTCTTCAATATATTATTCTACACAGTCTTTAGCAACAAGCATCTGTGTTACCATATCAGTGTTGTTGCAGCTCACGAATGCATTTCTTCAGATTACAGCATTCCAGCATTTCAGAAATACAGGATATCATTTACTCCAGGCTTCAGCTTCCAAGCATTTAAATGCATTTCTTCAGTCTACAGCAGGGGTGCTCAGAATGGTGATCGGGATCACCAGGGTGATCTTTGAGCCTCATCCTGGTGATCTTGAGGCCCCTGACCAGGTTTTTTGCAGTTGGCCCTCTTCACGCGCCCCTGCACGCTGCAAAGAAGTCCTCTGTCGTTGCTCCTCCCCGCTCCTGCTCGCGCCGCCTCCAAAAGCTCCAGAGTCCAAGAGGCAGAATAGGCCCCCCTCTTTTGGATTCCTCCTCCCTCCGTCCTTCTCCAGCCACTCAGAGTCGTAGGAGACCAAAGGGGGAGGGCCTGGATGACGCGATGCATGGCTGGCCCCGCGCGCATGCGCAGAAGCACCCATTTTGCCTCTCGTACTTCTCGTGAGCTCTTGGAGGCGGCACGCATGCTGGCGGCGTGGAAATAGGAGCAATGACGGAGGAGGAGGACGCTTTGGGGTCATTTCCTTACCGCATCTCAAAGGTCGGTCTTTTTACTTGGGGGTGGGTGCTTGATTGTTCTGTGGCATGTCTCTTTGTTTATTTTTAATGTTTAAAAATGGCCTTTTAGCTCCAAAGCCTCCCTGCTTGCTTTGTTCCTTGAGAAATATATGTTGGGGAATATGGAAATGTGGGAGAAATGGGGTGGTTGGATGTATTTTTGCATGTCCCTTTGTTTACCTTGCTGAGTATTAAATGGCCTTGCAGTTCAAAAGCCTCTCTTACTTTCTGGCTGATAATATGTGTGGTAATATGGCAGTGTGGGAGAAATGGGGTGGTTGGATATATTTTTATGCTCTGTTTTATATTGTTATTAAATTGAAATGTTGATGTTTTATAACTTCATTCTATGTAAACTGCTCCGAGCCTGCTGGAAGGAGCGGTACATAAAAATGAATAATAAATATAAATAAATAAATAAATAAGAAAATAGTTACACATTTTACATTTCTGGGTAGGTGATCTTTGGGACTTGGTTTTTTAATCAGGAGCTCCCATGCTGAAAAAGTGTGAGCACCCCTGGTCTACGGTATTCCAGCATACCAGCATCAACAGCAGTATATCAGCCAGGAACCTTCAGTTAGCACAATAGCCAACATAGACATTCAGAATCTGCCAAAGCCTTCTTCAGCATACACACACACAGTATGCACACTCCACGATACTCCCAACGTACTTCTCCTTCACAGCAGCACCACAGCCACCACCCCAGCCACAGCCACAAGCTCAACTGTAACATAGAAGCTTTTATGCAAACACAGCTGCCACACCTTACTTGATTCAAGAAACACTCAGCTGCATCTATTCATTCTTAAAACAAAAGCCTTACTCCTAACATAAACTCAGAGAAACAGTTACACATAACTCAACAATTGTTTTAAATCTTTACAGTCTGACACCCCTCCTAAAGATTCAAACAATATTTAACTTTGCAGAACATCTATAAAAACTTTCTACACCCAATGGCTTTGTAAAAACATCAGCCACATTACTTTCACTAGGAATATAGTTGAGGCACATTTTCCTGTCTTTCACTAACTGCCATTAGACCCACTTGCAACCTCTCTGGAGGTATGCCCTTTGTGGATCTTTCTGATCTACGTGGCAATTCTCTTTCAACAGAATCTTCCTCTTTCAACTCTTCAATATCAGAGCCCTCTCCGGTGGCGGCACGGCGAGTAGCAAAATTATTTATGAAGTAGCAACGAAAATATGGTTGGGGGTCACCACAACATGAGGAACCTTATTTAGGGGTCACAGCATTAGAAAGGTAGAGAACCACTGCATTAATACATATATCTTTCTGTTTCATAGCTTTTAAAAAAAAATTAAAAATTAATTTCTAGGGGGGCGGTGAGAAATTTTTTTCTGGAAAGGGGGTTGTAGGCCAAAAAAGTTTGGGAACCACTGATCAAAAGCAACCTCATCATTAGACGCCTGAACCTCATTGTCCTGAGCCCTCACCAAAGGCTCCTAAATAAGCTCTTCAGCCATGGAATCAGGGGACAGGTCTTGTCCTGGATTGGAACCTGGCTAAACTGTAGGAAGCAAAGGGTGGTAATAAACGGACATTTCTCTGGGTGGAAAGAGGTGAGAAGTGGCGTACCCCAAGGTTCAGTTTTGGGTCCGTTACTTTTTAATTTATTCATTAATGACCTGGATGTAGGAGTGAATTCTGAGGTAGCAAAGTTTGCAGACGACACTAAATTGTTCAGGGTAGTTAAAAATGAAACTGATTGTAAAGAGCTCCAGAAAGATCTCTCAAATTGAGTGAATGGGCAACAAAGTGGCAAATGCATTTTAACCTAAACAAGTGTAAAGTCATGCACATCGGGGCAAAGAACCCCAACTACACCTACAAATTGATGGGGTCAAAGCTTTCCGAGACAAACCAGGAAAGGGATCTTGGGGTTTTGGTGGACAGCCCAATGAAGATGTCAACCCAGTGCGCAGCAGCAGTAAAAAAAGCAAATTCTATGCTTGGCATGATCAGGAAGGGAATCGAAAATAGGTCAGCAAATGTTGTATTGCCTCTCTACAAATCTACGGTGAGGCCACATCTGGAGTACTGTGTACAATTCTGGTCACCGCACCTCAAGAAGGATATAACGGAACTGGAAAAGGTACAAAGAAGGGCAACAAGAATGATCCAAGGGATGGAGCAGCTCCCTTACGAAATCAGGTTGCAACGCCTTGGTCTTTTCAGCCTTGAAAGACGGCGTTTAAGAGGTGACTTGATCGAAGTGCATAAAATCATGCATGGGATAGAAAAGGTGAATAAAGAAAAATATTTTCTCTGTCACACAACACTAGGACTAGGGGCACTCCCTGAAGCTCAAGGTAGGAAAGTTAGGACTAATAAAGGAAATATTTCTTCACCCAGAGGGTCATTGGGTTATGGAACTCACTTCCAGAGGAGGTTGTGACAGCGGTCAGCCTGGACAGCTTCAAGGCAGGATTAGACAGATTCATGGATACCAAGGGAATCAGTAGTTACTGAAATGGACATCCAAGTGCCACCTCTGTGTTGATGGAGGCAGGCAGGATTTTCCCGGTACTGGTTGTGGGGGTCGGGAGCAGGTGAGGGTTTTGCCCTCCTTTCTGCTAGAGATCCCCGTGTACAACTGGTGGGCCACTGTGTGACACAGAATGCTGGACTAGATGGGCTGAGGCCCGATTCAGCATGGCTCTTCTTATGTTCTTATGTTCTTATTGTCACTCCCAACATCCAGAGTACTGATCATTAGACACAATAACAGGCTGGACTCTAACACAAAGAGATGGTTCCAGAGCCAATCGGGTTGTTTTGAGTCTTATTGGCCCCCAGCATTTACCTGAATGTGGGGAAGGATGAAATAGGGCCACAGCAGCAGGTAAGGTCCTGCTCACAAAATGTCCTCATCCATCCAGCAAAATCAAGGACCCTTGGAGGTCCCTTCCAGCTCTGTGATTATTGGCTTCTCCCTTGGTGATCCTCCCATTTCTCGCCCTCCAGGGAAGCTGAATCTGGTGGACCTGGCCGGTTCGGAGAGGGTTTGGAAGTCCGCGCAAGGGGAGCGCCTGAAGGAGGCCCAGAACATCAACAGGTCCCTGCTGGCCTTGGGAGAGGTCATCCAGGCCCTTCGCGCCAAGCAGGCCCACGTCCCCTTCCGCAACTCCAAGCTCACCTACCTGCTGCAGGACTCCCTGGGGAAGGGCAGCAAGACCATCATGATGGTGCAGGTGAGGAAAGCGTCACAGGAGTTCTTTCAGGGCTCCATTGAGTCCTAGGGTTGGAAAGGGGCACCCAAAAGCCACCTAGTCCAGTGCCTTTCTGATAGGGAGGAAGAATACTCAATGTCATTCATACAATTGCGGAAAAGAGCTGCGACCATACCTCGTGAAGGCTGACTTGACTACGGTAGTCTACGCCTTAGTTATCTCTAGACTGGATTACTGCAATGCACTCTGAGCTCCATTGGCTGCCGTTTATTTTCCGTTCCCAATTCAAGGTGCAGATCATCACCTATAAAGCCCTTAACGGTTTGGGACCCGCCTACCTTTGTGACCGCATCTCCTTCCACATACCGGCCCGATCCCTTCGGTCCTCGGGCGCGGCCCTTCTTTCACCTCTACCGACATTGCAGGCTCCCCTTGTGGGAACAAGGGAGAGAGTCTTCTCCTCTGTGGCCCCCCGACTCTGGAACTCATTACCCGCTGAGATTAGGAAAGCCCCCACTTTAGCAACCTTCAAGAAGGATCTTAAAACCTGGCTTTTCCATTGCGCATTTGGAGATTAACCTTACACCCCCCCCCCTTTAGTTGCACCTTCAATCCCTATAGAACAGGGCTGTCCAACTTCTACCGGACCTGTGGCCGGAATTCCAGTTACTGATGACCTGGGGGGCCGAAGGGTCTGCCTCCGCCCTCGGCTCCAACCCCTCCCTGGCTCCGCCCAGGCTCCGCCCCCTCCCTGACTCCACCCCTGCCCGCCTCCCCGCTCCGCCCCTCTCCCCCCTTGAGGTGTCTGTGGAGGACACCGGGGCTTTGACTTGGAGATAGAGATGAACACCAAAATCCCAGTCTCAAGTCCCAGTCCCTGCTTTGAACTGGATTATATTGCAGTGTGGACTCAGGGCCCTTCTCACAGCCATATAACTCAGAATATCCAGGCAGGAAACCCCACAAAACCTGCTTTGAACTGGATTATATTGCAGTGTGGATTCAGGGCCCTTCCACACAGCCATATAACCCAGAATACCTGCTTTGAACTGGATTATCCGAGTCCACACTCATATAATCTGGTTTAAAGCAAATAACATGGGATTTTATTCAGATGTGTGGAAAGGAAGTCAAATAAGAAGCCAGGGCCCTTCCACACAGGCCTATAACCCTGAATGATAAGGCATAATATTCATTCTGCCTCTGCTAATAATAATAATAATAACAACAACAGGTTCCTGGAGTAGGAGACCTCCAAGGGCCATCCAGGGCCATCCAGTCTAATCTCCTTCTGCCATAAGGGGAAAACACAATCAAAGCATTCCTCACAGATGGCCATTCAGCCTCTGATAATAATAATAAAATAATAATAATTACAATGGGTTCCTAGAATAGGAGACCTCCAAGGGCCATCCAGTCCTACCTCCTTCTGCCATAAGGGGAAAACACAATCAAAGCATTCCTCACAGATGGCCATTCAGCCTCTGATGATAATAATAATAATAATAATAATTACAATGGGTTCCTAGAATAGGAGACCTCCAAGGGCCATCCAGTCCTACCTCCTTCTGCCATAAGGGGAAAACACAATCAAAGCATTCCTCACAGATGGCCATTCAGCCTCTGATAATAATAAAATAATAATAATAATAATAATAATTACAATGGGTTCCTAGAATAGGAGACCTCCAAGGGCCATCCAGTCCAATCTCCTTCTGCCATAAGGGAAAACACAATCAAAGCATTCCTCACAGATGGCCATTCAGCCTCTGATAATAATAAAATAATAATAATAATAATAATAATTACAATGGGTTCCTAGAATAGGAGACCTCCAAGGGCCATCCAGTCCTACCTCCTTCTGCCATAAGGGGAAAACACAATCAAAGCATTCTCACAGATGGCCATTCAGCCTCTGATAATAATAATAATAATAATAATAATAATAATTACAATGGGTTCCTAGAATAGGAGACCTCCAAGGGCCATCCAGTCCTACCTCCTTCTGCCGTAAGGGGAAAACACAATCAAAGCATTCCTCACAGATGGCCATTCAGCCTCTGATAATAATAAAATAATAATAATAATAATAATAATAATTACAATGGGTTCCTAGAATAGGAGACCTCCAAGGGCCATCCAGTCCTACCTCCTTCTGCCATAAGGGGAAAACACAATCAAAGCATTCCTCACAGATGGCCATTCAGCCTCTGATGATAATAATAATATTAATTACAATGGGTTCCTAGAATAGAGACCTCCAAGGGCCATCCAGTCCAATCTCCTCCTGCCATAAGGGGAGAACACAATCAAAGCATTCCTATCAGATTGCAAATCAGCAGCTGATAATAATAAAATAATAATAATAATAATAATAATAATAGTACAATGGGTTCCTAGAATAGGAGACCTCCAAGGGCCATCCAGTCCTACCTCCTTCTGCCATAAGGGGAAAACACAATCAAAGCATTCCTCACAGATGGCCATTCAGCCTCTGATGATGATAATAATATTATTATTAATTACAATGGGTTCCTAGAATAGGAGACCTCCAAGGGCCATCCAGTCCTACCTCACAATCAAAGCATTCCTCACAGATGGCCATTCAGCCTCTGATGATGATAATAATATTATTAATTACAATGGGTTCCTAGAATAGGAGACCTCCAAGGGCCATCCAGTCCAATCTCCTTCTGCCATAAGGGAAAACACAATCAAAGCATTCCTCAGCCATGTTGAATCAAACCTAAACTCTCATGAGAGCAACAGAAAGTACTGAACCTTGAGTTTGGGAGTTGTAGTTCTCCTCCATCCAGAGAGCACTGTGGCCTCAAATAATGATGGATCAGGACCAAACTTGGCACGAAGCCTCAGGAAAGGAGGAAGTCGGAAAGGGAATGGGTGAGCACCCCCCGTGCTCGAACTCAGCCCCCGCCCCTTTTTCGCTCTGGACACGCCCCATCTCACTCGTGCACTCTCTCTCCTTCCCTCTTTCCTTCTGGTGGTGGATGGGGGAAGGAATGAATGGGGGATATAGTGAAATAAGGAGGGAGGGAGAGGGAGAGGGGGAGAGGGGAGAGGGGAGGAGGAGGAAGTAGGAGGAGGAGGAAGAGAGCCTGCTCCTCCTCCCTGCCCCGCCCCTCACCCCCCCGCGAAAAAAAATATTCAAAAAATATTCCAAAAATATTTAAAATTGTTTTTAAAAAATCTTAAATGGCCGATATCTGGCAGGAGGGTAGGGGGCCGTGGGGAAGGGGCTGGGGGGCCGTATACGGCCCGGGGGCTGCCAGTTGGACAGCCCTGCTATAGAATAATTACCCCCGCTATTAAGCCCTAACCCTATGACTCCGTTCTATGAGTCTCTCCCCTACAGACGTTCTGCTCCACTCTATCTCACCCTGGGTTTTAACATTTTATCCTTTACATTGGCCCGTTCATTGTTACTGTGTCTGAATGATTTTATTTTGTTGTATTATTTTATATTGTTTAGTGCATTTTTATGATTTATTTACTTGTGTTTTGTTTTGAATCATTTTATGGTAATGCACCGTTGGGCTTGGCCTCATGTAACCCGCCCCGAGTCCCCATTGGGGAGATGGTGGCGGGGTATAAATAAAGTTTATTATAATTATTATTATCCAGGCTGGAAAGGATTCCTCGTTGACGTTCTTCTTCCTCCTCTTCTTCCTCAGATCTCTCCCTTGGAGAAGAACGTCGGTGAGTCCATCTGCTCCCTCAAGTTCGCCCAACGCGTCTGCAAAGTGGAGCTGGGCCCGGCCGCCCGACGTGTGGACTCCTCTTCCTCCGCACAGCACAACGGCTGAGCCCTTCCTCAAAGGAGACCCTGCCTTTGCATCGCCAGGAATGGGTTGGGGAGCAAGAATGGAAGAGCATTTTGCTCGGGCCTTCCTCATTCTCTTCCTCTCCAAACAGGCTGGTCCTCAAGACATCCTCTCTGCCCTTTCCAGAAGAAGATCGCCATGCATTTGCCCTCTTTCTGCCCTCCTTCGGGTGATGAAAACCTACAGATAGACTCCAAGGCGCTTACCATTTCACTATGCACTTTTT
>JARBWK010000007.1:149365467-149380689 GCA_030556195.1 Anolis apletophallus | reverse complement strand
CACTTAAAGACAATTTGCTCAAACACCCTCACATTTTGGAAAAACAATTTGGGGACTAAAAGTACTGTTGGTTGAGAATTTGAATTGAGATATGTTGGTTGTAGTTGTGGAATCGTTGGAAATTTTTTTTTAATGTTCCTAAATAAACGGGACAAATCTTTATTTATTAAAAACATTTCATGATAAGATAAATGGTAATTGGATAAATTTTCCCCCACCCCCGACGAAAATTTCAGGCTGAAGTGGAAGCTACCGATTCCTTATAGGCTGGTTTTAGGGAATATTTGTGGAACCATTTATACACCTTGTTATTTTTGTAATCATTTTGGTCTCTTTGAAATTTAAGAGTTCTGATTATTTCAAGTCCAGATATAAAGTCTGGCATTGTGATTTTATATTATCCAATTCTCTCTGTGTAACTTGATTTCCTAAATCCTCTTTAATGGATGTGATGTCATTTTAAAGTACATCTGCTTTTTTTAAAAAAATCATTTTTATTATTTTATTCAGTGTATAAGAACAGATAAAGAGGGGAACAATCATAGTTTCATAGGAAAGTAGGAAAAACATATAACTAACTAAGATCAAGAAAGCACCTATGTGGAGTCCATCACTCCATCAGAGGTGGTACAGAAGAGAGAAAAAAGAAAAAGAAAAAGTTAAGAAAAATTAAAAAAGGAAAAATTTGACTTCCATCTATCTTCGTTTCGTTTAATCCATTTTTAAGTCCTTCTGTTCACTTTATTTTCAGCCTTTTCATCGTGTTAGAAACTCATGCTTTCCTAGATCTAGTTCGACCTCCTTTTTGCCATCTATGGCCTGTCTCTATTTCTTCTTTTCCTGGGTGGGTTATGCTTCCTTATCGATGTGTTTTTGCACTTCCTCCCAGTCTGTTCTTTTTACGCCTTTCCCAACGTTCCTTTTCAACCAAAAGAGTACATCTGCTTCTTGAGAGGCTCTTTGCACCAAAATAACCATTATTTCCTTTGAGCATTTATCTAATATTGCATGCCAGCTTTTCACAAATTAGATGTTGGAGCCATACATTCCTGGAGCTAGTTGAATTCGTAAGCCTCTTGGACTTAAAGAATGTCTCACATAGTCAGCCAAAGTGGCCACATTTAATTGAACCCTAATTAAACGTAATTCTTTAGTGGTCAATTCATCAATAGAATGGGTAGATTGTTGGTCAGAATTATTAGAAGCGCCTTCATCAGGATTAAATAATGTCAAATTCTGAAGAATGAAATCTATCTGTTGCTGATCAAAATGACTCCACAGTAATGGAATGCATGGTTACCCTGTCCGTTTGTTGTTGATGAAAACAATGTCATCAAGGAATCTGAGGTCAAACTGGGTTGCTAAGAACTGTAGTGTTGTCACACAGTCCTATCGTCAAGGCCAAGGAAAGAACAGGAGTACAGTTATCAAGCGGTCCTTTAGTCAAGCCAGGAAGAAAACAGAGGAAAAGCAGACGGAGTAGCAAAATCAGGTAAATCCGAATCAAAATGGAGAAGCAGCAAGATATCCAGAATTCCAAATCCATAGACAGTCCAACAATCAATCCAGCAGGAAACAGCCTGGATGGCAAGAACAACTCCTTGCCAGCTGCAACCAATGGTTAATGGCAAGCCCCCTTTATTCGGTCCTCCTTGGGGCTTAATTGTGCCAATGCCTTGTCTTCAGGGGGAGTGTAATCAGTGTTTACTAAGAACCCCTGGAGTTGCGAGGCCACCCACGTTCCATGACTTTGCCCAAATAGAGGAGATTGGAAACCGGCCGAAAGTTGACTAAATGAGTGGAGTCCAGTGATGGTTTTTTCAATAGCGGTTTTATAACAGCCTGTTTTAGGCTGGCTAGAATCTTGCCCTCCTGTAAGGAGGCATTAACCACCACCTTCACCCACTCGGCCAAACCCCCTCTGGCTTCTTTTATCAGCCAGGATGGGCAGGGGTCTAGGATGCATGTGGTATTCATCAAAGGTTGTCCAATCTGTTTTTTTACTCTTTTACAATTGTTTTGTTTTAACAAAAATGATAACTCATACATGTCCTTTATTTCCATTATTTTATATCTACCCATTGTGATTTGGAGGGAATTAAGTCCAGTTTCCATGATTTTGCAAAAACCATTCTAGTCGCGTAGCAAAAAAGGTAAACAAATTGTCCATATTAGTATCCTTAAAGGTCTCCCGCTCCCACATTCCTAAAAGGTAAAACTCTGGTTTCATAAAAAAAGTCAGTGTTTAAAGTTTTTTGCACTCAATATGTCCCATTTTCCAATATTCCTTCGTTTTTCTCAAGTCCAGCACATATGATAATATGAGCCTTCGTGTAATTTGCATTTCCAGAATTTATTATTTACTTATTTACTATATTTATATACTGCCCCTCTCAGCTCAGAGGCGATTTGGAGCGGTTCACAAATTGGCAACGATTCTGTCGAGACCAGGCGCCTTAAAGGGCCAGACCAAGAGGTGGATCCAAAATAGAGTTTATTACAGTCTTATCAAAGGGTTGTAAAATCACCCCAAAACTCAAAACCCCCCACTTCAATTCAGTGTAAAATGTTCAAACACCAAATAAGTAGCAAAACAAACAAACTGCCACTTGCAGATAAAACATACTCAAAAACTCAATTTGAACAATGGAACAGAATGAAACAGGGCAAAAATCTTTGTTCCCAAGCCTACTTTTATCTTACAAATCCTCCTCAGAGGATGAAGTGGCCAACGCCCACTCATTACAATCCTCAGCTGTAGCCAAATCTTCATGTGAAGCTCCTTGCCTTTTCCCTGGCCTTGCACCCATACTCCTGTTTGCAATGTTACTCACAGGCTCTACTACAACAGATTCGATGCCATAACAATTAAACAGTAAAAACAAGAAATTCTATTAAAAACAATAGCATATAGTATAAAATATAAAAAGCCATACAAAGCCTTAAAACATTGTCATGAGTGTCTCCATGTCAGATCATTATTCCATTGTGTTGAGTAGTTCCATAATTCCATTTAGCTATGCCGTATTTGGGAAGGCCTGCTCAAAAAAGCCAGGTTTTCACCTTCTTTCGAAAAGTTAGGAGGGAGGGAGTTATTTTTATATCTCTAGGCAGGGCATTCCACAGCCGAGGGGCCACCACTGAGAAGGCCCTGTCTCTCATCCCTGCCAAACGTGCTTGTGAAGCAGGCGGGGTTAGCAGGGCCTCCTCAGACGATCTCAAGTTCCTAGAAGGTTCATACAGAGAGATACATTCTGATAGGTAAGCCAGACTGGAACTGTTTAAGGCACATTATCCACATTTTAATACATAATCCCTAATTTTTTAGGTGTAATATACTACCAATGTAGCATTTGAAACCAATTTTCCTTTAGATCAGTGGCAAATGTATATTTTAGCACAGAAACAGTAGGAAGGCTACTGAACTACAAAACCCAAAAACCACAAGGGTTAAAGAGAACAAAAGGAGAGTGATGCGCTATATATAAACAATGTGGACTATGCCAATATATTAAACAACAAAATAATCAATGACAGTTGTACATTATATCAAAAACACACATTTCATAATATAGCAATGAACTCCTCCACACTTAAATAAAGCATTCACAATTATGAAAACAACTATGAGTGAGCGCAGCTATGAGCAAAACCGACAGGCTTATGAACAGAACATTCCTATTCATATCTCAATGATAATCCAGTCAGAGTTCACAAGCACCACAAGGGAAAAGGGCTCAGATTCTTGGGTGATGCATCCAGAAGTGTTCGGAATGGTAAAAAGCGACCCAGTGTACTTATTAATAAGCCCTTTCCTTTTTTGGGCGGTTTTGTATCCTGAACGTTCCAAAACCGCCGAAGTCGGATATACGAGTTGGCAATAGATTTTAGTGAGTAGCATTACTCCAAATAGGTGGACCCAAGATATAGCATCCCAATAATCATCAAGGTACATCCAAAATAGAAAGTGGGTGGCAGTTCACTTGGTTTTGACCGCGACGGTACACTCTAGTTGGCCAAGACCGTTTTGCCGTTAATCTGGCTTTTTCATAGAGGTAAACTGTAGCGTGCCTGGTATCCACGGAAACTTGTGGTTCTATAAGTACAAAACAACATAGGTAATATGCAAACCCCAAAGTTCAAGTAACCCAAACAGACTTAAAGTAGAGACACAAATATAAGCATACATACCAAAAAGACATATCAACAAAAATTTCACAAAGTGGGGATGAGAAATGACCCAAAGGTAAGGTATGGGGATTCCACTCTCTATTTAACAGGTAAAAGGCTGTAGATGAAATTAATTAAACTAAAAGAGCTCACTTCAGCAGGGCGTTGATTGAGAGACTATCGTTGAGGCCTCTAGGGAATTCACTAGAAATTAACGCAATCCATCTGGATTCGACCCTGAGCAATTCATCTTGTCTGTTGTCATGGGGATGCATTTTAACTCTTTCTAACCCCATGAACTTAAAAGATTCTGGGGAATGTTGTTTGGTCAGAAAGTGTCTATACAATTCAGTGGTGTTATTTTTATTGCAGATTTTTGATTTGTGCTCAGTTATTCTTATTTTGAGAGGGCATCCCGTTTCTCCAATGTAAACATATCAACATTCACAGCTCAGGGCATAGACCACGTGATCCAAGACGCCCGTGGTAAAGTCTTTTACTTTGAAAGCTCTTTGTTTATGCGGGCTCCTTCCGGCGCTCCAGTCCTCCAGAGGCGGGCTCCTTCCGGCGCTCCAGTCCTGCAGGGGCGGGCTCCTTCCAGCGCTCCATTCCTCCAACGGCGGGCTCCTTCCGGCGCTCCATTCATCCAGGGGTGGGGTCCTTCCGGCGCTCCATTCCTCCAGGGGCGGGCTCCTTCCGGCGCTCCAGTCCTCCAGGGGCAGGCTCCTTCCGGTGCTCCAGTCCTCCAGTCCTCCTATGCCTGCCTTCCTTCGGAGATTCTATGACAGTTGGGTCCACCTGCTACGAGTGTGTTGGTGGTGTGGGGGCCCCCGGGTCTGGGGAACGCAAACAGAGGATGGCCAAGAGCTGGCTTCCCGAAAGGCATCTACACCGTGGGCTGGCACATGCTCCCAAGACAAGACTGCACTGACCTGCTGAGCCATGGCGGGAGTTAAAGCCCTGATACACACTGCAAGACTGTGAGTCAATTAAGTCATTTATCAATAACAAAATCATACGACCCTTATAGGGTTAATGTACAATCGGTCTTGATACATATATTCAAACCAAAATTGGTATAAAAGAACCTTGCAACATTGTTTGAACATAAACACAGTGGAAAAACAGCTTTGGAGTTATTCAGGTGTGAGGAATAGACTGGGGAGGGGGTACAATGTAACATAAATATAAGCACAACAGGCAATATCCACTTCTAATGCCACACTCCCCGTACAATGAGATAGGTACAGTCCCAGAGCTGAAGTCCACAATATCCGTGTGGTTGCAAAGGTTCAAGGCACATTAATCGCTTAGAACGCTGGAGGGGCTGCAATGGTCGATGTGCGAGGCCCGATCCATTTCGCCATGTAGGCTTTCTCAAGCGGCAACATAAAGAGGCATAATGCGCAGCGTCACAGGAACGGGAAACATATACTGTAATAAACAATAATACAAGCATATAAATGTCTGCACTCTGCACATATAGCTGGTAGGCTAAGTATACAATCATAGCTTTTGTGGAAAACATACCATCCGGTGGAGGAAAGATTCATATACACCGTGCTCCTGCGGACCTCAAAGGTGGCCCTGGCTCCGGTGTGGTTGGTTTAAATCATGTTTTTGGCCATGCACGTTTCACGCAAGGAGGCGTTGAGGGGAGGGGCTCATTCAACCCGCCCGGAAACTCGCTCTGGAGGGTGACGATCCACCAGGTTTCTCTCTTTAATAGTATAGTTTGTGAGTCACTATGAATGGGGATCTTCACCTTTTCCACTCCTGCGAACTTGAAAGATTCGGGGCTGTGTTGATGCGTGAGGAAATGTTTATACAGGATAGTGTTGTCATATTTTTGGCGAATCTGCGAACGATGTTTTTCCACTGTGTTTATGTTCAAACAATGTTGCAAGGTTCTTTTATACCAATTTTGGTTTGAATATATGTATCAATACCGATTGTACATTAACCCTATAAGGGTCTTATGATTTTGTTATTGATAAATGACTTAATTGACTCACAGTCTTGCAGTGTGTATCTTGTTGACTCTGCTACTACCAATTGTGTGTGTTCACTAGGGAGTTAAAGCCCTGTCAATTCCGCTGCGTGGAAGGAGCCCCGCTCCCCAAGCGCATTCACATGTGCAGAAGCCCCCCTCCCTCCCTTCCTCCCGGGTCAAGGGAAAAGGCAATACGTTACAGGTGTATAAGAAATTTACATAAGTAATTGCTTTTTAACCTTTCATTAAGACCGAACAGCGTTTCGGTTTTTAATCTGACGATCCAGCATGTTTCTGCTCTCCTAAGTAATTGGTCTACATTCGCATGTGGCGGTACTTTAACTCTTTCTAGACCGAAGAAACATAGCGAGTCCGGACCATGGGCAAATTGCTTGCAATGTAAATATAGGGGAGAATCTTCCAATAATTGTCGGACCCTGGAATGGTGTTCACTTATTCTATTTCTCAAAATTCTTTTCGTCTCTCCCACATAAATACAGCCACATGGGAATTGGTGTCCATATACACATTTTTTTAGAACTGCAGGAAAAGAAATCATTGAATTCAGTACAGCATGATATCCCAGGGCTATATATTTCCCTGTCCAGGTAAACATACTTGCACTGGGCGCAATGCCCACATAGATGGGTTTTAGATGTTAAACTGCTCTTTTGTTTTGGTTTCCTTAATTGGGTATGCACTACAATGTCTCTGATGCTCTTCGGTCTCTTATTGGCAATAATAGGCGGTTTTGAGAGTCCAGGAATGTCTTGTAGAAGTGTCCAGTATTTGTTAACCACCTTTCTTATTTGATTGGCGTGTTTAGGTAATATTAAGGGCCACACTAGGTGTTTTGATAGTCTGCTTTAGGGGTTTCTCACGAGGAATCCTTCCAGCTTTGGTTTTAGCTGCAGATATAACTGATTCCGGATAGTCTCATTCTGTAAGTTTTTGTGTAAACGAGTGAAGTTCGTGTTGATAGTTACTGTAGGAAGTAGAGTTCCTCTTGAAACAGAGCATTTGAGAGAATAGTAAATTATTCTTCAAACTGTGACTATGAAAACTTGTGAAGTGGAGGAACTTGTGAAGAAGTCCTTATATCCACAATGGGAAGGATAGTCCCTAATTGGTAAACATGCAATGTCTATCAGAGTCCGTAGAGGGAACACGGTATCCACAGTCATACAGGCATCCAGCGATCCATATATTAATCAAGGAATTAGAAGTAAATCCATCAAAGAAGCGGGCACGCCATAATCAGTCCTTTGAGCGGAGCCGGGTTGACGGAAGAAAATCGATGTGATCCTGCTCCGTTTCGTGTCGAAATGCTTTTTCAAAACCCAGATAATGTTTAGGCAAGGTTGGCGTCCACTAATTGTCTAGAAAAAGGGGAATATTCCCTATAGTAAGCAGACAGTCCAGCAATAACAGTATTAAATATAATGAATATATATACAGTAGAAATACATACCAATTATACGAACATCATAGAGTACCGACCAGACTCCCATGGAGCACAGGCAAAGATACATGAAAAGGTGCAACAAAAAGGCGCAAAGATACAGAGTGGCACAATTCGATACCCATAACAATATAAAAATAGCTAAAACATTTAAACATAAATTAAAAATTCATTGCATAATAACATCAATAAAACATAATAAAACAATAAATCCTCCGCATTTCATTGCCAAATTATTGTTCAGTTGCATTGTCCAGCCATCCCGAGCTACACTGCATTTGGGAAAGCCTGCTCAAATAACCAGATTTTAACTCTTTTACAAAACGTTAAGAGGATGGGGGCTGTTCTAATGTCCCTTGGGAGGGTATTCCACAGCCGAGGGGCCACCGCTGAGAAGGCCCTGTCTCTTGTCCCCCCAGCCGCATCTGTGAAGATGGCAGGACCAAGAGCAGGGTCTCCCCAGAAGATCTTTAATTTCTAGATGGTTCGTAAGGAGATCTATGTTTGGACCGATAGGCGGGGCCGGAACCATTTAGGGTTTTATAGGCTAAAGCAGCAGAACCAAGGGGGGGGGGGGGTCACAAAGGGATTAAAGAACATACACTGTGATATCAATAATCAATACATATGTCTGACGTAATACACAAATTGCTGTCTGGGTACTGCATGTCCCATCATCCATGGTCTGTCCTCCTTCAGGATGTTGAGTTGGTCATGTTGGCTCTGTGTGCCAAGTTTGATCTTTATCGGTCATTGGTGTGAGTCGCAATGGTCTCAAGAAGTGAGTGAAGGTACTGCAAATCCCATCATCCATGGTCCATCCCCCTTAAAACTGCACCAGGATGTAGAGTGGGCCATGGGGGCTATGTATGCCAAGTTTAGTCTTAATCAGTCATTGGTGTGGGTCGGAATGGTCTCAAGCAGTGAGTGAATATACTGCAATTCCCATTGTCCATGTCCCACTGGCCCACAAACCACACCAGGATGTAGAGTGGGTCATAGGGTCTCTATATGCCACATTTGATCTTACTCAGTCATTGGTGAGAATCACAGTGGTGAAAATAGTCTGCTTTCCCTTACATTCTTCATCTAATAGAGGCCAAATTAGGAATTTTGGATTTATGATGTTAAGATGGTGTTGATGATGCAAAGGAGAATCACAGTGGCCTCAGGAAGTGAGTGAAGGTACTTCAAGTCCCATCATCCGTGGTCCCTCCTCCAAACTGCACCAGGATGTTGAGTGGATCATGGTGGCTCTATGTGCCAAGTTTGGTCTTGATCGGTCATTGCATGAGGGTTGAAGTGGTCTCAGGAAGTGAGTGAAGGTACTTCAAGTCCCATCATCCATGGTCTATCCTCCTCCAAACTGCACCAGGATGTAGAGTGTGTCATGGAGGGGGGGGGGGGAGAGGAGAGACTCCCTTGTCCCCTTCCAATTGTGCTCGGAAGCAGATCGGCAGCCAGTGAAGCTGGCGTAGCAGTGGGCCTTGTGCACTCCCTGTACACTGCTCCAGTGAGCAACCTGGCTGCCGACCTTTGGACTAGTTGAAGCTTCTGGGCAGTCTTCAAAGGCAGCCCCACACAGAGTGCATTGCAGTAGTCTATTCGGGATGTAACAAGAGTGTGGACCACTGGGGCCAGGTCAGACTTCCTAAGGTACTGGTGCAGCTGGTGCACAAGTTTTAATTGTGCAAAAGCTCTCCCGGCCACCGCCGAGACCTGGGGTTCCAGGCTCAGCGATGAGTCCATGATCACTCCCAAGCTGTGAACCTGCATCTTCAGGGAGAGTGTAACCCCCTGAACAACACAGATACAAAGCTGTTCTTCCCAACTGGAAGGCTTTTCTTTCTTCAGTTGCAGCAAAAGTACAAAAAGTACAAATACGAACACAGTATTCACAGCGTGTACCACAAACTTTCTCCTCTCTCTTCTTCATCCACCAACCTCATCAAACTATCACAGAATTACTACAACTACAACAATTATATACACCAGTCTCCGCACTCAGCTGCCACATCCCAATTACAATGGCACCTGTGGCCAAGCTTGAGACACTGACTCTGTTATCACATAAAGAAATAATGATAATAATAACTTTACTATTATTATTATTAATCTTTATTTGTGCCACGAGACCATCTCCCCAAAGAGATTCAGGGCGACTCACAGAAGCACTCCAAGTGCCACATGCAGGCAACAATACATAGCTATAAATACAATGACATAAGTATAATCAACAGTGCATAAAATTTTGAAAATTATAAAATTCCTAAAACGCAGTGGAACCTGCCGGCCGGCTATCTGTTAATATGCTTCATTAATAACCTGTAAACACTAAGAGTGTAACAAAGAGCACTCAGAACACTTACTATTAATTGGCAATCAGTTCCTGTTTTAAATGATAAAGACAGTCATTCAACCGATAGTGAACTGTGACACTTGTTCTTATTAATCATAACCCAAATGCGATGTTATTAATTTCTTAAATGTTGTATTCTATTGTTCTACTTTCACCTGACTTAGCCGATGGTTTGTTGACCGAAATAAAGGCTACTGACTGACTGACTGACTGGCTATCGGTCATAACAATCAAGCAAAGTGTGGGCCAGTACCATTAATGATTCATAGAATCATAGAGTTGGAAGAGACCTCGTGGGCCATCCAGTCCAACCCCCTGCCAAGAAGCAGGAAAATCGTGTTCATCACGTATTACCCAGGATCAAAGGCCTGTCTGAAGAGCCTTTGATTGTGTGGGGTTTTGGTGACTTCATTAATAATTATTTCCTCAAACATTCTTATGTTATTAGAAATATTGACGGGTGTAAATTGACTCTTATTTCTCAATTTGGAGGGCTCATATTCCTGGTTACTTTCTTCTGTTGTTGTAGAATAGAATTCTTTGAGTCGAATTGTTCTAAAGAGGGTGGCTAAATCTTTTCTAATATCAATGTCCTTGCAATGAGGTATTATGACTGACTGACTGACTGACTTTATTATTTCTGAGTCGCCCTCCACGTTAGTGCTCCGGGCGACTTACACACAACAAATTCCACAATTAAAATAGAGTATTTAAAACTAGATTAAAATATTCAGTGGTTAAATGCAGGGGCCAGGCTCGGTATTTGGGTTCCTGGTTCTCCATTAACCATGGGCTTTCCTAAATAGCCAGGTCTTCAGAGCGGTCAGGAACTGGGGCAGGTCGAGGGAGGCTCTCTGGTCCGGTGGCATCGAGTTCCAAAGAACGGGGGCCACAACGGAGAACGATCTCCGTCTCGTGGTCTCCAGGTGGGCCTCTTTCAAGCCTGGTACGTGAAGAAGGTTCTTGTTTGCTGGCCGCGGGGTCCTTGAGTAAGCAGGCATCAGCAAGCGGTCTTTTAGGTATGTTGGGCCCTGGCCCCGTAGGGCTTTGAAAGCCAAGGTCAAGGTCTTGTGTAAGGCTCTATACTCAACGGGCAGCCAGTGCAGGCGCTGCAGAGATGGTGTAATGTGGCATCTCATCGATGTTCCTGTGAGAAGCCTGTCACAAAGGACAAACCTTTATTAAGTATTTTCAACTCTGTAGGTGAAAACTGTTAATGAGATAAATTAATTATTAAGTTTTGGCTCATCTCCCCCTGTCCCCTCGAAAATTTCTATGTCCTAATGGTTCTGATCCTCTTCTATTTCTAAAAAGGTATCTATCTGTGATGGTGGACTCACCAATGGTATCAGACATATTAGTCAAATCCTCGCGTGAGGGAGCAGAGTAAAGTGACTCTCTAAAGAACCTTACTGACTTATTTTTGTAGGAATTCCTCTGTGACCAGTTATACACCCTCCCTTCTCATAATCTTCTTTGTCCCTGTTAAATTTATCTGTTTTAATCTTCTTTAAATCTAAAAATAACCCATCACATTGTTCTTTAATCCGGTTTAAATCCGGTGGAGTGATGTTATCTTTAAGTTCCTCTGTTATGGAATGTATTTCTTGCTTCAAACTCTCCCATTCCTTCGTCGATCTTTCAATGAGCAATATCATTAAATCCGTTGAAAACTTGTCTAGGATTGAATACCAGCATTTGACAAAGTGTTCGTCATCATTATAAGTTCCTGGGGTGAGTCTGACTCTAAGGCCCAGTCTATACAACCTTCTTCACGGATATTGCGGATTTGATGGTCACTGTAACATTGCCATTTCCTAAGGCACCCAGGACTGAGTATATAGACATGCTCAACTGGTAGGACCCCTCTGGGTTAACCAAACTTGTTGTTATTACATTCCATGTGATATGATCTTATTGTTATATATGACTGAATCATTCTTTGAATTATAGCTTCCAATGACCACACAGAGACGCTCTGGATATCACTAGAAACTTTACTACCAACGCACGCTACCACTAAAAGCCAAGAATGCCGGACTTCCCCTTCCCCTCCCCTTATATACAATTGCTTCCCAACTGCTCCTGTGATTTGAGTCTCTTCTCATTTCTCCCTTCCCGCGTTTCTCTTCCCGCTCGACCAGTTGGCTCGTTGGTTCTCATGCCGAGTTCAGCCGTTGTTTTATCTTCTTGTTTTGATTGTCAGGGATCTGGGGTTTGGGTGCCAATCCCTTGGCTCCAATCCTCAGCTCCTGACAGGACCCCTGCAAGAGAGGAAGGGAACAGCTCATCATTCCCAATGTATCCAATGACCCATTGTATTACTTCAATAAACTACAATGGAAAATAGGGTGCACTTTTCCTAGATCTTTGGGTAAACGTTGTTGTAGCAGGATGGTTTTAGCAGGGAATGATGTATATTGTAGTCCTCTGCTCTGCTCACCAGAAGTTATCCATGAATTTAGACTTTGTATGTTCTTGCAGCCTAGAGACACGTAACTGTTGTCTTCCACACAAATGGTGATGCTGGCCAAATAAATAGGCAGACGTTCTTGCCAAGAAACTGCAGCCAATTTTATCTTTATTGCTTGGTAAAAAAAAACAAAACATTTAGCAGCTTGCTTGAATAAAAACTTGCTTCAACTTCAGGTATGGCAAAAATATTAACAGTAGATAGAGGCAAACACAGATATGATTTTGCCCTGCTTCTCCCTCTTAGAATAAATAATAATAATAATAATAACTTTATTTCTTGTGAGTCGCCCTCCACCGCTGGTGCTCCGGGCGACTTACATCATTTAAAACAAAAACACAGGTACATCAATTAAAAACACAGGTACAGGGAACCATGAAGGGCCCAGCCTCCTGGTCATCTAGTCAATCCCCAAACGCCTGGCAGAAGAGCCAAGTTTTCAAGTCGGACAGGAATCTGGCTGGAGCGATGTGGCCCTGAGAGCAGGCGGAAGTGTATTCCAGATCACAGGGGCCACCACAGAGAAGGCTCTCCGCCGGGTCTTTGTCAGCCGGGCCTCTCACCCCTGGGATAGCTATACGGTCACCATTTATTGCACGCGCTGGTCTTTCACTGCGTTGGTCTGTCAGCCGATCGCCCAGATAGGCTGGTCCGGTTCTTTGCCGTGCTTTGAAGGTTAGCGCCATGAGTTTATAGATCACTCTGAACTCTGTAGGCAGCCAATGAAGAACTTTTTAGGATTGGTGAGATATGGTTCCTAGCCGATGCCCCGGAAATGAGTCTGGCCGCTGCATTCTGAACAAGTCTCAACCTCCGAGTCGTGGACAGCGGTAGACCCGCATACAGGGCATTGTAATAGTCGAGCCGAGAGACCACGGTGGCATGTACCACAGTCTTCAGCGCCTCTGATGGTAGGTAGGGGGCCAGCCGTCGGGCCCTGCGAAGATGAAAGAAGGCGCCCTTGGCTGCAGCCTGGATCTGGGCTTCCATCGTCAGTCTCGTCAGAATCACTCCCAGGCTCTTCACCGCCGGAACCGGGGACAGGGGCTCGCCTTCAAAGAATGGTAGTGGTGAGTGAGGGTCGGGTCGGCCAGGCCAGAGGATCTCCGTTTTGCCGGATTGATTTTTAGCCTGTGTGCTCTGAGCCAGCTTGTCACCGCCTCAGCCCCTGACTAAAGCTTTCAGGCACCGACGACATCCCTGGGTCGAGCTTCAGCAACAGCTGTGTGTCGTCGGCGTATTGGTAGCAGCTGAAACCATGGCTCCCTAGCGATACTGGCCAGGGGCTGGACATAGATGTTGAAGGGGGGGGACAAGATGGCACCCTGAGGACCCCGCACTCCAGCCCGCATTTCCTGGAGACCTGGCCCTGCCACTCGACCCGCTGCGAGCGGCCCCGCAGGAACGATCCTAGCCAAGTCAGAGCCTTATCTTGGATCCCGGAGGCAACCAGGCGGCGGAGTAACAAATCATGGTCGACGGTGTCGAAGGCCGCGGTTAGATCTAAGAGGACCAGAACTGCCGAGCCCCCTCCGTCCAGCTGACGGCGGATGTCATCCGTAATCGCTACCAGGGCGGATTCCACTCCGTGGCCGCGCGGAATCCCGACTGGGACGGGTCCAAGCCCTGGATCGGTTAAAAAATCACGCAGCTGGCTTTCCACCACCCGCTCCAGTAGCTTACCCAGGAAGGGCAGGTTGGCAACAGGGCGGTAGCTCGCCGGTTCGTCGGGGTCAAGGTTCGCCTTTTTCAGGAGAGGGCGAACTCTGGCCTCCTTCAGGGACTCTGGAAAGTGCCTGTATCCAGGGAAAGGTTCACCAGGTCCCTCAGAGCATCCGATATGGTGTCAATGCAGGACTTGATTAAATGCGATGGACAGGGGTCCATGGGGCAGGTCGTCGCCCTTGCCACGGTCACCAGCCTTTTCACCTCTTCCGGTGTTAGGGGCCTGAATTCGGTGAGGCAGTGCCCACTGGTCTGAGTTAGACACCGGATCTTAAAATATACAATTTAAGCAAATAATACAGCAGATTCAAATAAACAATAGACTGCTGTTTCTTCTGCTCTCTGTTTTGTTTTGTTTTGTTCTGTTCTATTTTGATGAATTTAATAAAGTTACTTCAATCCATTCTGTTTAATATTGATCTGTTTTGGGCAAGTTTTGGGGGAAACGTCCTTACTCATAACATCCATTGTTTTCTTGATCCAGTTTTCTATTGTTGCCATTTATTTTGCTTCCCGAATCAGGCTATACATACAGTATTCTAGCCACTGTGGTAGGTAAAATAAAACCTTGTCTCAGTTTTTATCAATTGAAAATCTGTAATCCCCAGTAGAAAGTACTCGGGTTTGGTCGAATAGTACTTGTAAAATTTCCTCCACTTTTGTATATCCCATACCACAGCTGAGATTAACCCCTCAGTTTCATCCAACCAGGTCTCCGTTATGCACACCAGGTCTGCCTTCAGGATTAGATCCTGGATAATTAATGTTTTCTATTGACAGACCTGGCGTTCAGCAGCACCACCCTTAAACTAGGGGACCGTCATCCTGTTTACCACACTTTTTATCATGTCAGGAGAACATTTTGGAATTTTTAGAGTTTTCTCACAAATTAGTCGAATTGATGACTAACTCTCCCTTTCCCGTATCTCCCCTCCCATCATTACCTCAATGGGGGCCCCTTGGCCAATGGAACCCCTCCTCACAACAAACCCCTCCCTACCCTCATTCTGAAAAAGTCTGTTATTGCACTTTGCTGTAAT
>JARBWK010000007.1:149344169-149365367 GCA_030556195.1 Anolis apletophallus | reverse complement strand
AGTATGGTACCCATCAATCAATAACCGTTGCTATGGTGTCAATCAATCAATAAATGCTAGCATATGGTCAATAAATCAATGATAGCATGGGGTCAATCAACTAATGAAGGCGAGCATGATTTGACCAGGATTCGAATCCCAGTTCAGCCCCTCCTGGTTTTAGTCCAAACTTGAACACATTCTAATCCAAAGGGCTGAACCTTTTTGTTTCTTGTGAGGTGAGGGTTCAGCATGTAGCACGCACTCCCCCCCCTCCGCCCCCAAAAAGGCTTTTGGCAAGGACTGCAGTGAGGTAGGTGTGAGAAGGTGCAGCGCAGGTGTGTGCAAACCAGTGAGGGAAGGGAGGCAGGTTCCCAATAAGTGTGTTACCTGCGGACACAGCCATTCCGGTCATCTTTGTGGGATCCCCTTCCCTGCAGCCACCTAGTAAATCATAAGGGGTCACAAAGCAGCCGGGTTCTGGGTTCGCGTTCTACTCAAACCAATGCCCAAGTAAACGGTCACCACCTGGCCCTTTGGCACACAGGAGCATGCAGCCAAAAAGCATGGAAACCCGGTGTTGTGCAAACCCCACAATGGCATCAAGGTGACTCTCAAGTCTCAAGGAGGAAATTGGCTACAGCTCACCAAATGCACAGATATAGGATAGTCTGAAAACAGTCTCAGTAGACTACATACAGGGCTGTCCAACTTCTACCGGGTCCAGGGCCGGAATAGAGGTCACTGATGACCTCGGGGCCGCTCGGCCCGCCCCAGGCCCCATCCCAGGCCGCCCCAGCCCCCGCCCTCTCCTAAAGCTGTCATTCTCCCCTCCTCCTCCTCTTTCCCGGGCACCGTGGCTGTCCCGAGCAAAAAAGGGCAGAAGGCGGCGCCAAGGGCAGCGCGTCACAGGCCTGGCGTGACGCGCTGCCCTTGGCGCCGCCTACTCCTCCTTTTCGGCGCGGAGAGAGGGACGGAGGGGGTGGTGCAGGCAGGAGGAGCTAGCTCTCTTCCTCCTCCCTGCCCCGCCTCCCCCTCCCCCCCGGCCGCCATTTTAAAAAAAAAATTAGAATTTTTAAAAAAATTTAAAAATGGCGGCTGGGGGCATAGCTGGGGCCGTGCCCAACAGGCTGGGGGGCCGGATCCGGCCCCAGGGCCGCCTGTTGGACAGCCCTGGACTACAAGATGTGTTGGTGCTGTGTGTAATTTGGTGGAAGATTTAATAGTGTGTGTATTATTATTATTATTATTATTATTAGGACTTGTACGCCGCCACTCCCCGAGGGCTCGGAGGTAAAAGCATACATATTAAACTAACTTAAAAAATATTCCTGGCCTAGCAATCAAAGGCCAGCCAGAAAAGGTGAGTCTTGCAGGCCTTGCGGAAGGAGAGAAGGTCCTGCATGGCCCGTACATCGCTTGGAAGAGTGTTCCATATTGACGGCACCACTACAGAAAAGGCTCTGCGCCGGGTCGATATAAGGCGGATTGCTTTGAAGGTTGGTACTTCAAGGAGGTTCATTTGTTTGGAACAAAGTGACCTCTGGGGTTGGTAGGGGAGGAGACGGTCCCTCAGATACAGCGGCCCCAGACCATGCAAGGCCTTGAAAGTTAACACCATCACCTTGAAGGTGATCCGGTGCTCGACTGGAAGCCAATGAAGCTGCTGGAGGATAGGTGTGATGTGACATCTCACTGGGGCCCCAGTGAGAAGTCATGCAGCGGCATTCTGGACGAGCTTACATTTCCGGATCACTGACAAGGGCAGGCCGATGTAAAGGGCATTACAGTAGTCCAGTCTCGAGATGACCGTGGCTTGGAGCACCGTGGCCAGGTCCGTCTCTGGATAGGTAGGGGGCCAGACGCCTAGCTTGCCACAGATGGAAAAAGGCGGTTTTGTTGACGCTGGAGACCTGGGCCCCCATTGACAGCAACGGGTCAAAAACGACCCCAAGGCTCTTAACTGAGGATGTCGGGCATAATGCCTCGCCATCCAGGCTAGGCAGTCGGGCCTCCCCACCCACCGGGCGGCCCAGCCACAGTATCTCCGTCTTTGCCGGATTCACCCTCAATCTACTGGCACATAGCCAACCAGTCACGGCTTCAAGGCACTGTTGGAAACAAGAGGGTACGGAGTCTGGTCGGCCTTCCATTCTCAGAACAAGCCGACTATGTGTGTTTGAAATGCTGTCCAGCATGGATGTAGTTGAATGGATCACAGAGTGTTTCAGTGTTCCTAGTGTGGACTGTAAAATGTGTTCCTGCTTCCTGATATGAGACCGGACTTTAGTCATCACTTTCGAATGTTGGACTAGGACTGATAACAGAGACTGCAAATGGCCCTTTTTTTTTCTCATGACGTTGCCTGAGCGATCGGACACAACTGCTATGTGCTGTATATAGTTGTAAATAAACCTTTAATTGCTTTATGGCTGCAATTCGTCAGTCCTTTTATCACCGTACGCTGACAGTTGGTTATGGGCCCAGCACGCTTCCTCTGCACTGAGCTGAGAAGTGACAGTGATGGATGGTGAGAGGAGCTGAAAGCAGCCTGAGAAGGATAGAAAACACTGACCAGGATTGCATAGAAAGTGTGACTGCTGGGATGCCTTCTGCTACACTATGTGTGTAAGTTTTGGGCTTGGCCAGGCCCGGATTACCCATAAGGCCACCCTAGGCCATGGCCTAGGGGCACAAAGCCAAGGGGAGCGCAGTTCATGGACCAAAAAAAAAGTTGAAATAAAACCGCAATGCGCAGCATGGAGATGACTCTGTCTCTCTCTCTCTCTCTCTCTCTCTCTCTCTCTCTCTCGGGAGGGTGGGGAAGAGTGCGGGGCGGGGGCGGGGGGAGGAATGGCGCCCCCACTCGCCATCGCCCCTGCCCTCTTGTCAAGGAAGGAGGGCCCGAAGAGACAGAGGAAAGCCTGGGGCCACTGCCGGGCATGCGTCCCGCCCTCGGCACTCAGGAACATGGCGGAGGGCAGCAGGCGCTCACGCCCTCCCTCCACCATGTTCCCATGCCCCGGCAGCGGCCCCGGGCTGGGCCTTGCTGGGCCTGGCTGGGGCCAGCTGGGGGCTGGCTGGGGCCGGCTGGGCCTGGGGCTTCCCTCCGCCTCCTCCTCCCGCCCTCCTTCCTTGACTCAAGGAAGGAGGGCGGGAGGAGGAGGAGGAAGGAAGGGAAGCCCCCGGGGCCGCTGCCGGGCATGCGCGGCAGGAGGGCGTGAGCGCCTCTGCCTCCTCCACCATGTTCCCGAGTGCCATGCACACATGCCCGGCAGTGGCCCTGGGGGCTTTCCTCTGTCTCCTCGGAGGGTCTCTTCCAGCTCTATGATTCTATAATTCGGATGGCTATCTGTCAAGAGGGCTTTGGTTATGTCTTTGTAGCAGAATAAGGCTGAACTGGATAACCTTTGGGAGGGGGTCCCTTCCAGCTCTATGCTTCTAAGCAGAATCTGGATGGCTATCTGTTGGGAGGGCTTTGGTTGTGTCTTTGTGGTGCAATGAGGCTAAACTGGATGACCTTTGGGGGTCTCTTCCAGTTCTATATTTCTCAACAGAGTCTGGATGGACACCTGTTTGGCTGTATCTTCCTTCCTGGCCGAATGAGGCTGGACCGGATGGCCCTGGAGATCTACAAGGTTCTATGATCCTACGCTGCATGTGCCCAAAACGATAGAAGGGAATGAGCTTCTCCTCACCTCCTCCTGTGTTGCCTGTGGCAAGAAGACCTTGTCCAGCCGGAAGCTGTGCTCCTTGCCCTTGTAGCAGGCCGTTACGCAGGACTCGTCCAAGGGGTCCGCCTCCACTTTGGCCCCTCCTTCGCCCTCCTGCTCCTCACCTTTGGTCAGCGGCTTCAGGCGGCACAAAACGCGGATGTTTCCTGCAAAGGGTAGGGAGCAAATGGCACGGCACAAGAAGAAAAACATTAGGATGCACCCAGGCCTTGAAATCAATGCTTGAAGTGCCCTGGCTCAATGCAATGGAAGGACACTCCGTCACACGATTCGTGTTCCAGGGTTATCGATGCCATTTCCTAATTGGTTCTATCATTAAAAGCGTTGTGAAAGTTTATTAAACTACAAAAACATTGGGCTGCTGTAATTGTTCCTTCAATGCGGAGTACCTTTCAGCTCCAAAAGCTGGTCCTGGTATTTCTTGCGCAGCTGCACCTCTCGCTGGTAGCGCTCCCGCAGCACATGGTTGGCGTTGGACACTTCGTTGATGGCCAAACTCATCTGGATGAAAGGGATGCAAGAGAGAGTAAAGGCCAGCTGGACTTAGGATGCCCGGTCATACAGAATCCTAGAGTCGGAAGGGACCCCAAAGGCCATCCAGTCCAGCCCCCTTCTGCCAGGCAGGAAGACACAATCAAAGCCCTCCTGACAGATGGCCACCCAGCCTCTGTTTATTCCTGTAAGGTCCTAACCGGGCTGAATTTCCAACCCTGCCTTTGTGAAACTGAATGACGGAAGGGGTATTGAATGTTTGCCATGTATGCGTACATAGTAATCTGCCCTGAGTCCCCTGTGGGGTGAGAAGGGCGGAATATAAATACTGTAAATAAATAAATAAATATAATAAGTCTTTACCTTTCGGAACCTCTACCTTTCGGAACCTTATTTTCTCTCCCGTGTCCTACCAGATGCTCATATTCCCTCCAATTACCGCCCAGTTTCGAACCTACCGTTCCTGGGCAAGGTAATTGAGAGGGCAGCAGTGGTTCTTGGACGATTCAGCCGGATTAGATCCCTTTCCAGTCCGGCTTCTGTTTGGGGCACGGGACAGAGACTGTGCTGGTCTCCATCACAGACCAGCTGCGCTGCCAGTTGGATCAAGTTGGGTCAGCACTGCTTGTGTTATTGGACCTCACGGCAGCATTTGACACAGTCGACCATTCGCTATTGATCCACCGTTTAGCCATGATGGGAGTGAAGGGGTCCGCACTTAAATGGGTGGCCTCCTTTCTCCAAGATCGGGGGCAACGGGTGGAGAGGGGAGGGATGGTCTCAGAAAGGGTCCCCCTTAATTGTGAGGTCCCCCAAGGGGCTATCCTCTCTCCTCTATTATTTAACATCTATATGCGTCCACTGGCCCAACTGGTGCGTAGTTTTGGTCTGGAGTGTCATCAGTACGCTGATGACAGCCAGCTGGTGTTGAGGATGGAAGGCCACCAGACTCTGTACCCCAGTGTTTTCCAACCTTTTTTGAGCCGCGGCACACTTTTAACATTAAAAAAATCCGGGGGCACACCACCAACCAAAATGACACAAAATGACACTCTAACACAGTAAAGAACGGCTGGGGGTTGGTGGTCTGCTGGGAGCAGCTGCTGGGAGTGCCAAAGCCGGGGAGGGGGCAGAGCCAGGCTGCGCCATGCCCCGCCCCTACCCCGGGCTTCACCTCTCCCAGCAGCTGCTCCAGCCTTGAGGGGGCAGTGCCAAGCCAGCGGTGGCAGAGCCAGCACAATGCTGGCTTGACGCTTTCCCCTCAAGGCTGGAGCAGCTGCTGGGAGTGCCGAAGCTCGGGGAGGGGGCAGAGCCAGGCCGCGCCATGCCCCACCCCCTCCCCCAGCTTCAGCTCTCCTACAGGCTGCACCATGCCCTGCCCCCTTCCCCCAGCTTCAGCTCTCCTACAGGCCACGCCATGCCCCGCCCCCTCCCCCCAGCTTCAGCTCTCCTACGGAGGAGCATGAGCGGTGGATGGGCTTCAGTGGGCGGGGCTCCTCCTCCACGTGGCTTCAGCGAGCTAGGGGCGAGAGTCATGGTGGGAGTCATGGCGGAATGGAGGCTAGCTGGGGAAACGGCTGAAAGAGGCGGCACCCCGGTCCCTTCTTCTTTTTCTTCGCCACTGCCTGGCCCTTCCTCCTCCCCCAAGCAGCAGGAGTTCAGCAGGAGGGGGGGAGGAAGGGGGGCAGAGAGCTTTTCTTGCAGCACAGCAGGAGGTCCATCCCAGCACACTAGTGTGCCATGGCACACTGGTTGAGAAAGACTGCTGTACCCGATTATTTCCATCAGTGCCTTGAAGCCGTGACTGGGTGGCTACGGGCCAGCAGGTTGAAGGTGAACCCGTCGAAGATGGAGGTCCTGTGGCTGGGTCGTCCCGGGGGGGGGGGGGAGCTTCGGTTGCCAATCATGGACGAAGGGGTGGTTACCCCGTCACCTTTGGTTAAAAGCCTGGGGGTCCAACTGGACCCTCTGCTGACGATGGAGGCTCAGGTCTCCACCGAAAGCAGAACAGCGTTTTTCCATCTGCGCCAGGCAAGGCGGCTGGCGCCCTACCTCTCCGGGGATGACCTGGCTACAGTAATCCAGGCCATGGTCATCTCAAGACTGGACTACTGTAATGCCCTTTACATTGACCTTCCTTTGTCAGTAATCCGGAAACTTAAGCTGGTGCAAAACGCTGCGGCTCGAGTTCTGGCTGGAGTGACACTATCATGCCACATCACGCCAGTCTTGCAGCGTTTGCTCTGGCTCCCGATTGAGTGCCAGATTGCCTTCAAAGTGATGGTGCTGACATTTAAGGCCTCGCATGGTCTGGGGCCAGTGTACCTGAAGGACCGTCTTTCCCCGCACATTCCCCAGAGGCCACTACAGTCCATGGATCGAAATCTATTGGAGGTTCCATCTCTCAAGGCAGCGCGTTTTTTCTGCAGTAGCGCCTGTTCTCTGGAACGCCCTTCCTGAGGAGACCTGATCAATAACTGATCTGCAGGCCTTCAGGAGGGCCTGTAAGACCTAACTTTTTCGACAGGCGTTTAATCTTTAATGCTGCATAGTCCACTCTGGTATAAAGCTGTTTTTATGCTTTAATCTTTTACTGTGATTGTGTTGGTTGTTGTTGTAAACCACCCTGGGCCTTCTTGGGAAGGGTGGTATATAATTTGAAATAATAATAATAATAATAATAATAATAATAAATAGTGAAGGCTACGCTGCGCTCGAATCTCTGCTGTAGATTCCAAATGTTCTCGCAATCCCCAGCACTCAGGTCTGGCAAAGGTGAGTCTCACCCTTCACCTGCCCAAGGCTCTCACCTGCCCCCGAGCCTCATTGAGGGCGGCTTCGTAGCAGTCGGCAAAGCTGCGCACTTGTCCACGCAGGCTGCCGTAGTCGGTTTTCATGCCCCGGAGGAGCGGCTGGAGGGAGTCTAGACGCTGTCGCACACCTGGAAGAGAAAATGAGGAGAAGAGAAATGGCCTGGTATGCGGCTGGTTCATAACCCTGCAAGGAAAGCGAGGCCAAGGAATTACTGTACTTACTCAAATCTAATGCTCACCTTTTTCGGCTAAACCACCTTGACAAAATGAGTGTGCGCATTAGATTCACGTTATACGGTAATCTTAGGGTTGAGCCAAAGCTGCTTCAGGAGCTGCACCTGGAGGGACGTCATCTCTAATTTAATTGCCATAGCTCCATGCTATGTAATCCTGGGATTTGTAGTTTGGTGAGGCATCAGTGTTCTTCAAAGCCTTGTCAAACTGCAGACCCAATTTTTTTGGTGTCAGGAGCAACTTGAGAAACTGCTAGTCGATTCTGGTGTGAGAGAATTGGCCGTCTGCAAGGACGTTGCCCAGGGGATGTTGCCCGGATGTTTTGATGTTTTGACCATCCTTGTGGGAGGCTTCTCTCATGTCCCCGCATGAGGAGCTGGAGCTGACAGAGGGAGCTCATCCTGTTGGTCTTCAGTCCTGGTGGCACAAGGGTTTAACCCACTAGGGGCTCCACTACAGACCCCATGGTTCCATACTACAGCATTGAATCAAGGCAATTAAAGTGGATTCATTCTACAGCATTGATGAATACCAAGCCTCTATTTTCCAGGACTGTGGCGCAGCTGTCTGGGTATCAGCTGCATTAAGATCACTACTGACCAAAAGGTCATGAGTTCGAAGCCAGTCTGGGTCGGAGTGAGCTCCCGACCAAAATTGTGTAGCTTGTTGTCGACCTTTGCAGCCCGAAAGACAGTTGCATCTGTCAAGTAGGAAATTTAGGTGCCACTTTGTGGGGAGGCTAATTTAACTGATTTACGAGGTCATAAAAATATCCAGGAAGTATGCAAAGAATCGGGAAGCGACAGCTCCCCTGGTGGCCAGAAGCTGGAATGTTAAATAGCCTCTGAGTGTCTGTCTATATTGATTGTGTGTCTATAGCATTGAATGTTTGCCATATATACAGTATGTACATTGTAATCCGCCCTGAGTCCCCTGAGGGGTGGGAAGGGCGGAATATAAATACTGCAAATAAATAAATAAATAAATAAACAAATAAATAAATAAATAAATTTCCATGGCTGAATGCTTTGGTGCTCTAACACTTTTTGTTTTTACAGAAGGAATTCTAAGCAGGCGGTAACTGTAATGGATACTTTTCAACGAGGGCATCTTTTGCTGCTGCGCATTACATTCGTCAGTCAATGCTTCCCTCTCTCTATGGCAGCCACAGGCTTCTCTTTCAGCAAAGCATTGATTCTGCTCCAGGGAGGGAGCTCTCCAAGGTGCTGAAACTACCTGAAAGCTAGGAGAAATGTGAGGCACTAAAGCGGAAAGGGGAAACAATGGATTTTTATATCCTTTTCCCATGGACTGTTTTCAACCCAGGCGTCATCCATCCTGTATCTGAGCATTTCATATTTATTGCCAACATTTCTCTCTGTTGAAATTCATTTTGGTTAGTTTTGGCCAATCAGTTCTCTAATTGGTTAAGTAATTTTGGATCTGGATCCTGCCCTCTGGGTATGGCCTATCCCAGGGCTGTCCAACTGCCGGCCCTGCAGGTGTTTTGGACTTCAACTCCCAGAAATCCTAGCCAGTTTACCAGCTGTTAGGATTTCTGGGATTTGAAGTCCAAAACACCTGCAGGGCCGGCAGTTGGACAGCCCTGGCCTATCCCAATTTTATGAAAGTAACGAGGAGAACTAAGAAACAATGATAATGATATAATTTTGTATTTTTGTGTATATCACCAAACATACAAATGCAACATGCAATGCAATATTTGAGCACAAGTAAATAACCTAATAGAGACCCTACATGGGTAAAAGAGACGTAACATTATCATAGTGCATAAAGAGCATTCATATCTCTGAATAGAGAGTCCCATGAGAGAGTTCCTTTGCAAATAATATGATAAAGTCCACCTTCTTCAAGAAGAGAAAATATAAGGAATAATGTCCAATAGCAAGCGAAGTACTCTCACAGAGATATGAATGCTCTTTGTGCACTATGATAATGTTGGCGTCTCTTTTACCCATGTAGGGTCTCTATTAGGTTATTTACTTGTGCTCCGAAATATTGCATTGCATGTTGCATTTGTATGTTTGGTGATATACACAAAAAATACAAAATTATATCATTATCATTGCTTCTTAGTTCTCCTCGTTGCTTTTATTCTTTAAAGCAACCCCGCACTATTTTTTGACTCACTATCCCAATTTTATCCCATCTGCAGATGTCATCAGCATATCTTTGATTCAGTCATCCAGGTCAATGATAAAGGGGTTGAATTGCCTTGGAACAGAATTTGTTTTCCAAATTTGGTGATGTAGTGTTACCTGCCAGTTGTTGACGCAGGTGCTGCAGGTGTTGCTGGGAGCACTGGGAGGCCTCCCGGACGGCTTCTTCCTTTCTGGCCTCCAACTGGTTGATCTCACAGAGCAGCTCTTGCCGCAACCCTGCGATTTCGGACTCATAAGCGGAGATCTGCCATCAACAGAAACAAAAGAGTGCAAATAAAGAAATAGCATTTGGAGATGGCCATAATGAGGAAAGCGTAGCTTCACTCAACAACCGTTTCTGACTACGATCTCTACCATTCCCTTCTCTAGGAAGCTGCAAGAAATTTCAGCTCGAGGATGTGGACAAGATCCTTGGAGAAGCGAGGCCCACCACATGTATCCTAGACCCCTGCCCATCCTGGCTGATCAAAGAAGCCAGAGGGGGTTTGGCAGAGTGGATGAAGGGGGTGGTTAATGCCTCCTTACAGGAGGGCAAAATTCCAGCCAGCTTAAAGCAAGCTGTTATAAAACTGCTGTTGAAGAAACCATCACTGGACCCCACTCAATTCGTCAACTATCGGCCAGTTTCCAATCTCCCCTATTTGGGCAAAGTCATGGAACGTGTGTTGGTTTCACAACTCCATGGGTTCTTGGTAGACACTGATTATCTTGGTCCGGCACAGTCTGGCTTTAGGCCGGGACATGGTACTGAAACAGCCTTGGTCGCCTTGGTAGATGATCTACGCCGGGAGCTCGAGAGGGGGAGTGCGTCCCTGTTGGTTCTGCTGGACCTCTCAGTGGCTTTTGATACTGTTGACCACGGTATCCTTCTGGGTCGCCTTGCAGATATGGGGCTTGGGGGGACTGCTTTGCAGTGGCTCCAATCCTTCCTGGAGGGTCGTACCCAGAAGGTGTCATTGGATGACACCTGTTTGGCTCCGCAACCTTTGTCTTGTGGAGTCCCTCAGGGCAGTGTTTCCCAACCTTTTTTGAGCCGTGGCACACTTTTTACATTTGCAAAATCCTGGGGCACACCACCAACCAAAATGACACAAAATGACACTCTAACACAGTAATACAGATAGTTAATATGTTTTTAAATGTATTTATACACTCAGTGTGAAACCTGGGCCTGTTTCGATGAACACAACATAGATATCCTGGCAGGAATGGCAGAAAGACACAAACTTCCCACACAGAACTCCCATAACCAAGAGAAAATGCTGTAAGAGTTTGGTGGGCATTGACCTTGAGTTTTGGAGTTGTAGTTCACCTATATCCAGAGAGCACTGTGGACTCAAACAATGTTGGATCAGGACCAAACTTGGCACGAATACTCAATATGCCCAAATATGAACACAGATGGAGTTTAGGGGAAATAGACCTTGACATTTGAGAGTTGTAGTTGCTGGGATTTATAGTTCCCCTACAATCAAAGAGCATTCTGAACCCCACCAATGATAGAACTGGGCCAAACTTCCCACACAGAACCCCCAAGAGGCAAGAGGAGGTCTCTACTTGGGGAAAGGGAGGCGGGCCTTCCCAATGCACGGAGAGGGAGAGACCAAGTAGACAATGGGTGGGGAGGGGGTGTTAGTAATTTTGTGCCTTTATTGAGGTAGGTTTCTTAGGGTTTTTATACTTCAACACACTAGACTCCCCCCCCCCCCCAGGTTCCAATTTCCCACGGCACACCTGATGATCGCTCACGGCACACTAGTGTGCCCCGGCACACTGGTTGAGAAACACTGCCTCAGGGTTCAGTACTGTCCCCGATGTTATTCAACATCTACATGAAACCGCTGGGAGAGATCATTCGGAGTTTCGGAGTAAGGTGTTATCTGTACGCAGATGACGTCCAGATCTGTCACTCCTTCCCACCTGTCACTAAGGAGGCTGTCCAGACTTTGAACCGATGTTCAGCTGCTGTGTCGGTCTGGATGAGGGCTAGCAAATTGAAACTTAATCCAGAGAAGACAGAGGTCCTCCTGGTCAGTCGAAAGGCCGAACAGGGCATAGGGTTACAGCCTGTGTTGGATGGGGTCACACTCCCTCTGAAGACGCAGGTTCGCAGCTTGGGAGTGATCCTGGACTCACCGCTGAGCCTGGAATCCCAGGTCTCGGCAGTGGCCAGGGGAGCTTTTGCACAGTTAAGACTCGTGCGCCAGCTGCGCCCGTACCTTGAGAAGTCTGATCTGGCTACGGTCGTCCATGCTCTGGTCACATCCCGAATACATTATTGCAATGCACTCTACGTGGGGCTGCCTTTGAAAACAGTTTAGAAATTACAACTAGTCCAACGGGTGGCAGGCAGATTACTAACAGGAGCGACATACAGGGAGCATACCACCCCCCTGTTGTGTCAGCTCCACTGGCTGCCTGAACACTTCCGAGCTCAATTCAAAGTGCTGGTTTTGACCTTTAAAGCTCTATACGGTTCTGGCCCAGCTTACTTGTCCGACCGCATCTGCCTCTATGTCCACCCCGTACTTTAAGATCATCCGGGGAAGCCCTGCTCTCACTCCCGCCAACTTCTCAAAGGCGGTTGGTGGGGATGAGAGAGAGGGCCTTTTCGGTGGTGGCTCCCCGTCTGTGGAATGTGCTTCCAGGTGACATATGATCAACTCCATCCCTCCTGGCATTCAGGAAAAAGGTGAAATCTTGGCTGTGGAACCAGGTGTTTGCACATTAGCACAATGCAGCATTTGGACTGGATTGGTAATGGCAAGTGGATGGCTATGGTCCAATGTTCCTGTTATGGACGGAAAGCTGTTTTTAACTTAAGTGAATGGGTATGTTGTGTTAATGTTAATTGTATTTTAATTTATTTTAACTGCTGAATGTTTTTGGTTTTTATATTGTATTCTATCATGTTTGGCATCGAATTGTGCCTTTTATTAGGCTGCTCTGAGCACCCCTCCCCCCAGGGGGTTGAGAAGAGTGGGGTAGAAATGCTGGAAATAAATAAATAATAAAATTACAGTAAGCTATAGTGCACAGCAACACCTTCTTTCAAGCTTCCAGGGCAAATTTTAAAAGGAAATGGGCCTTTAGAGGCCTGTGGGTGAAATCTCTGGCTCTTTGCTCCCTGCTCAAAGCTGCTGCCTTGCCTTGGATGCTGCTTTCGTCCACTCAAGGGTCACCCAGCAGCATTTACGGACAGGATAGGCTTCACTGTGTAACGGGGCTCACAAAGGCCCAGCCAGTATGGCCGACCACTCTTCTTAAGGCTCTAAGCAACAAAAACTCTACATCAGTGTTTCTCAACCTTGGGGTCGGGACCCCCAGGGGGGTCGCGAGAAAGTTTCAGAGGGGTCACCAAAGACCATCAGAAAAGACCATTAATGATGGTCTTAGGAAGCCCTTTGGCAGATTGAAGATCTCTCCACTTGTCCTTCTCTTTCTTTTGGGAAACAGATTGGAAGGCCTCCCAGCCAAGGGGAGGGCTGTTTCTGAGACTCCAAGCGGGGAGAGCAGGCGTGCTTGGCGCATGGCAGCATGATGCGCCTGTGTGGGGTGAGGGAGAGTGTGTGAGGTGGGACGGAGGCTCACGCCAGCTAGTCCCTTCAAGGCATGAGGGTTCTGTGTAGGATGTTTGACCCAATTCTATCATTGGTAGGGCGCAATGGGCTCTTTGATTGTAGATGAACTATAAATCCCAGCAACTACAACTCCCCAATGTCAAGATCTATTTTCCCCAAACTCCACCAGTGTTTGCATTTGGGTATATTGAAGATTAGTGTCAAGTGTGGCCCAGATCCATCATTGTTGAGTCTATAGTGCTCTCTGCATGTAGATGAACTACAACTCCCAAACTCAAGGTCAATGCCCACCAAACACTTCCAGTATTTGCTTTTGGCCATGGGAGTTTTTGTGCCAAGTTTGGTTCAATTCCATTGTTAGTGAGTTCAGAATGTTCTTTGATTGTGGGTGAACTCTAAATCCCAGCAACTACAACTTCCAAATGACAAAATCAACCCACCCCCCCCCCCCTCAAAAATACAGTTATGAAGTAGCAATGAAAATAATGGTTAGGGGTCACCACAACATGAGGAACTGTATTAAGGGGTCGCAGAATTAGAAAGGTTGAGAAACTCTGCTCTACATGGAAGAAGAAGAAACAGGAGATAGAAAAGTAGCAGGAGGGTAAGTGTTGGGGGGAAATAGAATAACATGAAAAAGAAAAAGAAATAAAAGTAGAAGAAGAATGATCAAATGACATCATAGAATAACAAGAAGAGGAACAAGAGGAAGATCAACAACAACGAGAAGAAATAGAAATAGGAGAAGAACAAGAAGATAATGAAAGAGAAGAAGAAATAAATAATAATAATACAAGAAGAAACAGAAGTAAAAGTAGAAGAGGAACAGGAAAATGATGACATAGAAGAACAAGAAGAGGAGGAAGAGGAAGGAGAACAGCAAGAAACAGAAACAGAAACAGAAGAACAAGAAAAAGATGAAATAGAAGAAGGAATACAAGAAGAAATAAAAGTAAAAGAATGAGAAGATGACAACATAAAGGAATAAGAGGAAGAAGAACAGCAAGAAATAGAAACAGAAGAAGAAGAAGGAATACAAAAAGAAATAAAAGTAGAAGAGGGACAAGAAAACGATAGAAGAACAAGAGGAGGAAGAGGAACAGCAAGAAACAGAAACAAAAGACCAAGAGCAAGAAGAAAACAATATAGAAAAAGGAATACAAGAAAGAGAAAAGCAAGAAGACAAAATAGAAGAAGGAATACAAGAAGAAAGACAAGTAAAAGAAGTACAAGAAGATGATGACCTAGAAGAACAAGAGGATGAGGAAGAGGAGGAAGAGGAAGAAGAGGAAGAAATAGAAGAAGGAATGCAAGAAGAAACAGAAGTAAAAGAGGAACAAGAAGATGATGACATTGAAGAACAAGAGGACGGGGAATAGGAGGAGGGAGAAGAAGAAATAGAAGAAGGAATGCAAGAAGAAACAGAAGTAAAAGAGGAACAAGAAGATGATGACATTGAAGAACAAGAGGACGGGGAATAGGAAGAAGAAGAAGAACAATAACAACAACAAGACGAAATAGAAGAAGGAATGCAAGAAGAAACAGAAGTAAAAGAGGAACAAGAAGATGATGACATTGAAGAACAAGAGGACGGGGAATAGGAGGAGGGAGAAGAAGAAATAGAAGAAGGAATGCAAGAAGAAACAGAAGTAAAAGAGGAACAAGAAGATGATGACATTGAAGAACAAGAGGACGAGGAATAGGAAGAAGAAGAAGAACAATAACAACAACAAGACGAAATTGAAGAAGGAATGCAAGAAGAAACAGAAGTAAAAGAAGGACAAGAAGATGATGACATAGAGTAGTATGAGGCAGAAAAGAAAGAGGAAAAAGAACAAGAATAGGAAATAGAACAGAAGAAGAACAAGAAGAAAATGGAATAGAAAAAGGAAAACAAAAAATTGAAGTAGAGGAAGTTCAAGAAGATGTTGACATAGAAGGACAAGGAAAGGAGGAGGAGGAAGTAGAAGTTGATCAAGAAGACAAAATAGAAGAAGTAATAGAAGTAAAAGAAGAAGATGACAAAATAGAAGAGTAGAATGAAAAAGGCAAAGGGAGAGGTAATAAAAGAAGGTGGAATGGGCATGGGCAAACTTGGGCCCTCCAGGTGTTTTGGTCTTCAACTCCCACAATCCTAACAGCCGGTAGGCTGTTAGAATTGTGGGAGTTGAAGTCCAAAACACCTGGAGGGCAGGCCAAAGTTGGCCCGTGCCCAAAGTAGAAGGAGGAGAGTGCTTAAGCATCCATTCTTCCCTCCTGAACTGCCCGTGCTAACCCCATTCCTGCCTGACCTTGTTCCGCAGGCCTCGGGCCACTTCTTCGGAGGAGTGGAGCTGTTGGGTCATCCGCTGGCAGCGCTGAGCCTGGCAGGAGAGCTGCTCGGTCAAGGCCCGGTTGCGCTCCTCGGCCTCAGCCACGGCCTGCAGGCTGCGGGGGGGAGTCCACCTCCACCGTCTGGGTGACGTACTGGATATGCATTGGAGAAAAGAAACAGGTGGTCATCTGTCGGGAGTGTTTTGATTGTGACTCCCCACCTGGCAGAAAAGGGATAGCAGAAACGTATCCGATTGTCTGGTGATTATGTGGGAAAGTGAATAGTGGCTGTTAAAGAGCACATTCTAAGGAATATTTCTGCGTTTGATTTATTAAAATATTCCCATCCAAACCCAAGTAACGAAGGTGGAGGCATTACTTTTCATTCAACCCTCATAGTAATTACATAGTGTTGTTACATAGTAGTGTTGTTGCAGCAGTTGTTGTTATGTAAATGCTATTTTTTCTAAGCATGTATCTACAGTGTCCATCAAATAGTTTTGACTTATGATAACTGCCAGTGGAAACATCTGTATACCTTTATAAAGCAGAATGTTTGTATGTGTGCGGAGGGCGGAGGGCGGATATGTGGCAGCCACTTTTACAGGCCACAGCGACCAGCGCGGGTGATGGACGCAGGTCCATCACCCGCGCTGGTCGCTGTGGCCTGTAAAACTTGGTACACATAATTGCCCTAACCCCCTTTACATCCTGGTACGGTTCGGGGTACATGACCCACGGATTTTGGGATTTGTAGTACTTTCAAACACTTCCCACAGACCACTGAGGCCACCAAAAAGGACCAATACAGACCACACTTAGCACACACAGCCATGACCCACTCTATGTCCTGGTGCAGTTTGGAGGAGGGTGGACCATGGATGATGGGACTTGAAGTACCTCTACTCACTTCCCAAGTCCGCTGCAACCCTCATCCAATCACTGATTGAGACCAAACTTGCCATACATAACCCCCATGACTGCCTTCACGTCCTGGTGAGGTTTGGGGGAGGACTGACAATGGATGATGGGATTTGTAGTACTTACACACCCCTCAGTTCCCACAGACCACTGTGGCCCCCAATAAACACCGATAAAGACCACACTTGGCACACAGACCCCCAGTGACCCACTCTACATCCTACTGAAGTTTGGAGGGGGGCAGACCATGGATGATGGGACTTGCAGCCCCTTCCTTCACTTTCCAAGATTGCTACAAACCTAATCCTATGACTGATCAACACCAAACCTGGCACACAGAGCCCTCATGACCCACACTACATCCTGGTGCAGTTTTGTGTGAGATGGACCACGGATGATGGGACTTGAAGTACCTTCTTTCACTTCCTAAAAACAATGCAACCCTCATCCATTCCCCAATACAGACCAAACTTAGCACACAGAGCCCCCATGACCCAATCTACATCCTACTACACTTTGGGGGAGGGTGGACCAGAGATGATGGGACTTGCACTACCTTCAGTAATTTCATGATACCACTGCAACACCCAATAATGATGGATCAACACCAAACTTGACACACAGAGCCCCCATAACCCACTCTACATCCTGCTGCATTTCTCAAATGACCCGGGCACCGCCGGGTCCCCAAGCTAGTCTATTATATAAAGGAGGTCCCGTCATGGAACGACCGTCCTAGGCAGAGAAACCTTACAAGGCAGAGACACCAAACTTGGCAACAAAAATAGGCCTCAGGCAAGGTAGGTTTTTAGCAAAGAAACTTTCCCCCACAAAACCTAGAAGGCCCCCAAAACAACGATACAAAAAAAACTACATTTCCCAGTGTCCTCTGCGGCCGCCAGCCAATCTCCCAGCCTCCACATTCTGACAACATGATTGGTTGCCAGTGAGGGAGTATTTGCATAACGCCTCTATTGGCCAGCCAACATGAACATTCCGACCCTCTAAACTGGCAGAGGAGGATAAGGCAAAGGCCTGAGGCAGTCGCCAACACGAACACCCAATTCACTTCCCACAGAAAATTTAAACCCCTACAAATCACAGACCACGCCCAAAATTGACAGTAAGGCTTCATTAACATGATTTTCCTGACTAGGCCTCACTTAATGGGATGCTGTTTAAGCTCCGAATTGACAGTAAGGCTTCATTAACTTGATTTTCCCGACTAGGCCTCAGCTCATGGGACATTGTGTATGGCCTGAATTTACAGTAACCTACATTGGCACACAGAGCCCCTATGACCCACGCTACATTCTACTACAGTTTGGAGGAGGGTGGACCATGGATGATGGGATTTGATGTACCTCCATGGATTATGGGATTTGTAGTACTTTCAAACCCTTCATTCCCCACAGACCACTGTGGCCCAGAACCAAGACCGATAAAGACCAAACTTGGCACACAGTGCCCCCATGACCCACACTCCATCCAACTGCAGTTTAGAGGAGGACACACCATGGATAATGGGATTTCAAGTACCTCCACTCACTTCCAAAGTACCCCACCCACACAAGCATCAACCTCTACATCAACACAGCAGACGGAAAGACAAAAAACATTGTATATCCACAAGCTATGCAGAAAGGCCAGCAACACCACACACCAACAACTCCCCAGGACTTCAACATCCCACCCACCAGAACAACCCACAACGACACAGCCATGACCCCACCAAGACCATAAGTAACATCAATTCCAACCCTTACATACTCAGACTTTCTCGCATCTCCTAAATAGAGCACAGCAACGCGTGCCGGGTACAGCTAGTACAATATAATCACCTGGAGGACTTTCCTAGAAAATTATTTGAAAGGATCTATTTTGTAGGATCCAGGTGGGTCATCCCCATACTGGATTCTAGCTGGTTAAGGCAGCATAGTGTAGTGGTTTCAGTGTTTGACAGTAGGTTATCCATGTACCGATTTAAAGCTGATTAAGGTAGCATTGGCTGAGGTCTCCAGAGACCTAGGTTTGAATCTTCAATTGGTCATTTGGTGGCCATGGGGGGTTCACACTCTCTCAGCCTGAGACAGAATGGGCTTAAAGGCAGCCAATAACTGTACTTGAGTGGCCCCTAGTGGTCACATGAAGAACTGCACCTGGGCTCACCTGGATCTCAGGTGGGCGGCTCTTTTGGGCTTCCAAGGAGAGCTGGAGGCCGCGCAGCTGCTCGTCCAGGCGGCGCACTTCCTCCTCTTTCCGCCACTGGAGACGGTCCATCTGGGCCTCCAGACCCACCGCCTCCTCCACCTTCTGCTGTAAAGTGGCCTCCAGGCGCTGGACTTTGCCCCGCAGGTCCTCATTCTCCTGGAAGGAAAGAGAGAGATCGGAGGTGTTGCACTCCAGACCAGAGGTGTGCCACGGCGGCGTGACGGCGGCGGCGGCGGCGTGGGCATGGCGACGGGGTATGTCTTAGTTTATATAAGACGTACCCCGAAAGTAAGACGTAGGGGCATTTCTACACACAGCTGAGTAGAAATGCAATCCATTTATTGAAGATATTTAAAAAACAGTACCGTGTTACCCCGAAAGTAAGACAGCGTCTTACTTTCTTTTCCCCCCGAAAAGTCCCCCTACGTCTTACTTTTTCGGGTACGTCTTTATAAACTAAGACGTACCCGTCGCCATGCCCACGCCGCCACCGCCGTCACGCCGCCGTGGCACACCTCCGCGGCACAGCTTTCTGGACGAAGGAAGGGAGGGGGAAGAGAGCCAGAGGCATGGCAAAGCGGCGACGCGTCACTCTGAAGCAGCACCGCTTTGCCACGCCTCTGGCTCTCTTCCCCCTCCCTTCCTTGGAGGCCTGGCAGAAAGGTGCGCCGCGGAGGTGTGCTGCGGCCGATGGGCCGGTTGCGGCGGCGGCGTGGGCGTGGCGACAAGGTACGGCTTACATTCAGGGTACGGCTTACTTTAGCCGACCCCCCTGACACCCCCGATAAGTCTTACAATCGGGGGTGTCATACTTTCGGGGAAACACGGTAGCAGTAAAAAAAACACTTTAAAATAATAGATAAATCCAATTAGGTAGGAAGATAAGCTGGAACAAATAGTCCAGAAAATTAGTCAAAATTCATTAAAAAAAAAACAAAGGCAGTAACTTCTAAAGTAAAACTCAAGAACTGGAAACATGAATCAAAGGCACTTCACACAAGAATCTACCCAATCAAGGCTTCCAAGGAACAGCAAAGACGTCTTGACTTGATTCCAAACGATGACTACAGATCCTGTACTTGGGATTTTTATCTCCTAATTACGCTATGTCCCAAGCAGCCAGAAATGGGTTTCGTTTTAGCCTTGAATCCCTTATCATTCTTTCTTTGAGCCTGGCAGAACGCCTAAGCCAGTGTTTCCCAACCTTTTTTTTGAGCCGCGGCACATTTTTTACATTTACAAAATCTTGGGGCACACCACCAACCAAAATGACACAAAATGACACTCTCACACAGTAATACATATAGTTAATACGTTTTTAAATACACTGTGATGTTTTTAAGCTCTGTTTTTAATCTATGTTGTTGTTTTATGCTGTTGTTTTGGTGTTGTGAGCCGCCCCGAGCCCACCGGGAGTGGCGGCATAGAAGCCGAATAATAAATAAATAAATAAATAATATATTTATACACTCAGTGTGAAACCTGGGCCTGTTTCAATGAACATACGTCAAACAAGTCACAAGACTAGAATATCAACATCTCTATTTCATATTCATATAAAACACAGTCATGGGATATACAGGTGTATCATATGTACTCGGGCACGTTGTATACAGGATTTAGGGGCAAGCATAACACATACAATCATCCAAAAATATAGATCAGAAGCGTAACTCCCAAAGTAAATATAAGAGAAACTCCCAGTATATCAGATCTAAGCTACCATGAGCCGTGAAGTCCAAACAGCTGGTGATACAGGGACAAGGAGGCAAAAATGAGCTCCAAATAATAAGTTCAAAAAGTTGGCCAACTTTTGAACTTATTTGGAGCTCATTTTTGCCTCCTTTGTCCCTGTATCACCAGCTGTTTGACTTCACGGCTCATGGTAGCTTAGATCTGATATACTGGAGTTTCTCTATATTTACTTTGGGGAGTTACGCTTGATCTATATTTTTTGGATGATTGTATGTGTTATGCTTGCCCCCCTAAATCCTGTATACAACGTGCCCGAGTACATATGATACACCTGTATATCCCATGACTGTGTTTTATATGAATATGAAATAGAGATGTTGATATTCTAGTCTTGTGACTTGTTTGACGTATTTAACCCAAGACCCAGTGAATTAGCCTGTTTCAATGAACACAACATAGATATCCTGGCAGGAATGGCAGAAAGACACAAACTTCCCACACAGAACTCCCATAACCAAGAGAAAATGCTATAAGAGTTTGGTGGGCATTGACCTTGGGTTTTGGAGGTTGTTTTTTGCTGTTGTTTTGGTGTTGTGAGGCCCTTTAGCCCCCCGGGAGTTGGGGGCATGAAAAGAATAATAAATAAATAAATAAATAATAATATTTTTTCCCTCAGGGGTTTAAACCTGGGCCTGTTTTAATGAAATCGTCAAACAAGTCACAAGACTAGAATTAACATTCTATTTCATATTCATATAAAACACAGTCATGGGATATACAGGTGTATCATATGCTCGGGGCCCTTGTATCAGGATTTGGGGGGAAGCATAACACATACAATCATCCAAAAATATAGATCAGAAGGTAACTCCCCCAAAATAAATATAGAGAAACTCCAGTATATCAGATCTAAGCTACCATGAGCCGTGAAATCCCAAAAAGCTGGTGATACAGGGACAAGGGGGGCAAAAAAGAGCTCCAAATAAAGTTCAAAAATTGGCCAACTTTTGAAACTTTTTGGGGTCATTTTTCCCCCTTTTCC
>JARBWK010000007.1:149318570-149344069 GCA_030556195.1 Anolis apletophallus | reverse complement strand
GCCCCACCCTGGCCCCACCCTGGCCACGCCCTGGCCCCTTCTCCTGGTGTCACGCCAGCCTCAGAAGCGATTTCGCTGAGGCTGGCGTGACCCTTTAGGAGGGAGGGCAAAGCCAAGGGGAGCTCTCCATGGCTTCGCCCTCCCTCCTAAAGTGTCACGCCAGGCTCCTCCTCTGTTCTGCCTCTCCCAATCAGGGCGCCGGTGAGAGAGGCAGAATGGAGAAGGCGTGCCTAAAGAGGAGGAGGAAGAGGAAAGAGGAGAGCCGGGGGAAGCAAAACTCTCCCGCAGGCCTGGATGGCTCGCGGGGGAAGCAAGAACCGGGCGCTCGTTTCCCCCGCGAGCCATCCAGAAGGATTCCCTGGAAGGCCTGCCCCCTTGCTCTCTCCCACCCTTCCCGGCGCCGCCAGTGTCCCGATCGTCGCGGCGCCGGGGAAGGAGAAGGAGGAGGGAGGGAGGATTCCTCCTCCTCCCCTCCCTCCCCCCCGCCACTGCGAACCGGAGAGAGGGACGGAGGGGGCGAGGCAAGGAGGAGGAGCTGGCTCCCTTCCTCCCTCCCTCCCCCCCCTCCTCCCCCCCCTCGGGCCTTTTCTTTTTTTAAAAAAAAAATATTTTTTATATTTTTATTTTTTAATTTTAAGTAAATTATTTCAGGAGGGTAGCGGGGGCCATGTCCAACAGGCTGGGGGGGCCGTATGCGGCCCGCGGGCCGCCTGTTGGACAGCCTTGGCCTACATGAACCTCATGGTCATCATTCCTAACATCCAAAGGACCCTGATCCTTAAACACAATCACAGGCTGAACTCCAAGCAGTGTGTTCAGTCTATGAACAAGGAAAGCCAGCTCTAAGTTGATAATATTATTATACTTTCATCAGTTTCTCCAGGTTCTTCATCATCATCATCTCTCTTCCTACATTCAGCAATTTCTCCAACCATCATCAACTCCATTAAGGAGAACATCCAGAAGAAAACACATTGGTTGCCCTGCTTTTACACAAGTCCCAGCCAATCCAGCATCAGATACTGGAACTTGCCTTATTGTTTTGACCTTGCACTTAGCCACCCGGGTAGATGCTTTTGATTCTTCACTTCTTGCTAATGTTTGTATGTTTGGAGATTTGAAATTGTATTGAAATGTTTTAAATGAGTCTCCTGGTGGAGAGAACAAGCAGGGTATAAATAAACATGAGGATGATGATGATGATGATGACCTATATATATAAAGGAAGAGTCGTCATGGAACGACCGTCCCAAACAGAGAAACCTTAAAAACCAGAAACACCAAACTTGCCAACAGAAATAGACCTCAAGCAAGGTACGTTTGTAGCAAAGAAACTTTCCCCCCAAAACCTAAAAGGCCCCCAAAACAACGAGTAAAAACTACATTTCCCAGCATCCTCCGGGCTGCCAACGACTCTCCCAGCCTTTACATTCTGACAACATGATTGGCTGCCAATAAGGGCGGATTTGCATAACTCCTGTACTGGCCAGCCAACATGAACATTCCAACCCATAATAAACTGTCAGAGGAGGATAAGGCAAAGGGCTGAGGCACAAACACAAACACCCAATTCACTTCCCACAGAAAATTTACACCCTACAAATCACAGGCCACGCCCAAAATTGACAGTAAGGCTTCATTAACTTAATTTCCTGACTAGGCCTCACTTAATGGAATGCTGTTTACGCTCTGAATTGACAGTAAGGCTTCATTAACATTTTCCCGACTAGGCCTCAGCTCATGGGACATTGTGTATGGCCTGAAATGACAGTAAGGCTTCATTAACTTGCTGTTCCAGACTACGCCCTCAGCTCACTGGGACATTGTTTATGGCCTGAATTGACAGTAAGGCTTCATTAACTTGCTGTTCGTGACTAGGCCTCAGCTCATGGGACATTGTGTATGGCCTGAATTTACAGTAACCTACCTTGGAACAGAGCCCCTATGACCCACGCTACATTCTACTACAGTTTGGAGGAGGGTGGACCATGGATTATGGGACTTGAAGTACCTCCATGGATAATGGGATTTGTAGTACTTCAAAACCCATAATTCCCCACAGACCACTGTGTCCAAGAACCAAGACCGATAAAGACCAAACTTGGCAAACAATGCACCCCATGACCCACACTCCATCCGACTGCAGATTAGAGGAGGACACATCATGGATAATGGGATTTCAAGTACCTCCACTCACTTCCAAAGTACCCCACCCACACACGCATCAACCTCTACATCAACACAGCAGACGGAAAGACAAAAAACATTGTATATCCACAAGCTATGCAGAACGCCAGCAACACCACACAACAACAACTCCACAGGACTCCAACATCCCACCCACCAAAACAACCCACAACAAGACAGCCATGACCCCAACAACACCATAACTAACAACAACTCCAACCCTTACATACTCAGACTTCCTCGCATCTCCAAAATAGGGCACAGCAACGCGTGCCGGGTACAGCTAGTAATAATAATAATAATACATGTCTGCAGAGCATTGGGAGCTTTGAAACTCTCAATGCAGGGCTGGGCTGCTAATAGTCTCCTTCCTGAAACAGAACCTGGATGGCCATCTGTCGGGAGGCTTTGACCGTGTCTTCCTTTATGTTGGAATCAGGTTGGGCTAGATGGCCTCTGGAGGTCCCTTCTGACTCTAAAACCCTGTGGTTCTCTGCCAAGGGGCCTGACCTTGAGGAGGGGGGCCGGGGTCTGCGCAGAGGAGGTGGCCAGCTGCTCCAAGAGGCCCTGTGTGAGGCCCAGGCTCTGCTTCAGCCCTTCGTTCTCCACTGTCAGGTTGTAGATCCGCTTCTCCGAGTCGGTGATGCCCTGCAAAGGAGAGAAAGCAGAGAAGGTCCAGTGGGGCAGAAGCAGATCTCCATAGAACGAGGGAAGGGGGACCCAGAGCGGGAAAGGAGAAGTGGCTTCATTGGGGTTTCGGTGGGTCCTTCCTTCCCTCCCGCTCTTCTGGCAGTCTATTTCTCCAGCAATCTTCCTTCTTTCTTTCCTCCTTCCTCCCTTCCTCCCCTTCTGGCAATCTTATTTCTCCAGCAATCTTCCTTCTTTCTTTTTCTCCTTTCTTTCCTTCTTCCTCCCTTCTTTTCTAGCAGTCTATTTCTTTAGCCATCTCGATTCCTTCCTCCCTCCCTCCCTTTCCTCCTTCTTCCCTCTTTCCTTTCTACCAGTCTATTTCTCCAGCAATCTTCCTTCCCTTCCTTCCTTCCTTCCTCCCTCCCCTTCCTTCCTTCCCTTCCTTCCTTCTTCCTTCCCTCTTTCCTTTCTACCAGTCTGTTTCTCCAGCAATCTTCCTTCCTTCCTTCCTTCCTCCCTCCCCTTCCTTCCTTCCCTTCCTTCCTTCTTCCTTCCCTCTTTCCTTTCTACCAGTCTGTTTCTCCAGCAATCTTCCTTCCTTCCTTCCTTCCTCCCTCCCTTCCTTCCTTCCCTTCCTTCCTTCTTCCTTCCCTCTTTCCTTTCTACCAGTCTGTTTCTCCAGCAATCTTCCTTCCCTTCCTTCCTTCCTCCCTCCCCTTCCTTCCTTCCCTTCCTTCCTTCTTCCTTCCCTCTTTCCTTTCTACCAGTCTGTTTCTCCAGCAATCTTCCTTCCCTTCCTTCCTTCCTCCCTTCCCTTCCTTCCTTCCCTTCCTTCCTTCTTCCTTCCCTCTTTCCTTTCTACCAGTCTGTTTCTCCAGCAATCTTCCTTCCCTTCCTTCCTTCCTCCCTCCCTTCCTTCCTTCCCTTCCTTCCTTCTTCCTTCCCTCTTTCCTTTCTACCAGTCTGTTTCTCCAGCAATCTTCCTTCCCTTCCTTCCTTCCTCCCTCCCCTTCCTTCCTTCCTTCCCTTCCTTCCTTCTTCCTTCCCTCTTTCCTTTCTACCAGTCTATTTCTCCAGCAATCTTCCTTCCCTTCCTTCCTTCCTCCCTCCCCTTCCTTCCTTCCCTTCCTTCCTTCTTCCTTCCCTCTTTCCTTTCTACCAGTCTGTTTCTCCAGCAATCTTCCTTCCCTTCCTTCCTTCCTCCCTCCCTTCCTTCCTTCCCTTCCTTCCTTCTTCCTTCCCTCTTTCCTTTCTACCAGTCTGTTTCTCCAGCAATCTTCCTTCCCTTCCTTCCTTCCTCCCTCCCCTTCCTTCCTTCCCTTCCTTCCTTCTTCCTTCCCTCTTTCCTTTCTACCAGTCTGTTTCTCCAGCAATCTTCCTTCCCTTCCTTCCTTCCTCCCTCCCCTTCCTTCCTTCTTCTTTCCTTCCTTCTTCCTTCCTTCCTTCCTTCCTTCCTTCCTTCTTCCTTCCCTCTTTCCCTTCTACCAGTCTGATTCTCCAGGTATCTTTCTTCCTTTCCACCTTCCTTTACTTCTTTCCTTTCTCCCTCCCTTCCCATCTAGTTGTCTATTTCTTCAGCAATCTCAATCCCTTCCTTCGTTCCTTTGTCCCTTCTTTCTTCCTCGCTCTCTTCCCTTCTGGCAGTCTATTTCTCCAGCAATCTTCCTTCCTTCCGTCTTTCCCTTCTATCAGTCTGTTTCTCCAGCTTCTTTCTTCCTTTCCACCTTCATTCCTTCTTTCCTTTCTTTCTCCATCCCTTCCCTTCTAAGCACCGGGAATGTGGCGAAGCTGGCTAAGTGTCAGCTGCATAAGATCTCTCTGACCAGTAGGTCATGAGTTCGAGGCCTGCCCGGGTCGAGGTGGGTGCTCGACCTTAAGTGTAGCCTGCTGTCGACCTTTGCAGCCCGAAAGACAGTTCATTTGTCAAGTAGGAGATAAAGGTACCACATTAAAGTGGGGAGGCAAATTTTGACTGATTTATGAGGCCATAAAGAATCGCTGAGGAATGCAGAAGAACAACAAGGGACGCTGGAAAAACGCTGAGAGAGATGAGGAGTGCGTCAGCTCCCCCTGGTGGCCAGAAGTTTGCCTCTGTTCGTCTATGTTTGTCTATATATGTCTAAATATGTCTATATATGTTGAACTGCAGGGATTGTCTGCAACTATGTGTACTGTAATCCACTCTGAGTCCCCTTTGGGGTGAGAAGAGCGGAATATAAATAAAGTAAATAAATAAAATAAATAGTTGCTTATTTCTTCAGCAATCTTGATCCCTTCCTTCGTTCCTTTGTCCCTTCTTTCTCCCTCCCTCTCTTCCCTTCTGGCAGTCTATTTCTCCAGCAATCTTCCTTCCTTCTTTCCCTTCTACCAGTCTGTTTCTCCAGCTTCTTTCTTCCTTTCCACCTTTATTCCTTCTTTCCTTTCTTTCTCCCTCCCTTCCCTTCTAGTTGTCTATTTCTTCAGCAATCTCAATTCTTTCCTTCCTTCCTTCCTTCCTTCCTTCTTCCTTTCCTTCTTCCTCCCTCCCTTCCCTTCTCTCAGTCTATTTCTCCAGTCTTCTTCCTTCCTTCCCTTTCTCCCTGCCTGCCTGTCTTCCTTCCTTCCCTTCTAGTAGTCTATTTCTCCAGCAATCTTCCTTCCTTCTTTCCCTTCTACCAGTCTGTTTCTCCAGCTATCTTTCTTCCTTTCCGCCTTCATTCCTTCTTTCCTTTCTCCATCCCTCTCTCCTTTCCCTTCTTACAGTCTATTTCTCCAGCAATCTTCCTTCCTTCTTTCCCTTCTACCAGTCTGTTTCCCCAGCTTCTTTCTTCCTTTCCACCTTTATTCCTTCTTTCCTTTCTTTCTCCCTCCCTTCCCTTCTAGTTGTCTATTTCTTCAGCAATCTCAATTCTTTCCTTCCTTCCTTCCTTCTTCCTTTCCTTCTTCCTCCCTCCCTTCCCTTCTCTCAGTCTATTTCTCCAGTCTTCTTTCTTCCTTCCCTTTCTCCCTGCCTGCCTGTCTTCCTTCCTTCCCTTCTAGTTGTCTATTTCTCCAGCAATCTTCCTTCCTTCTTTCCCTTCTACCAGTCTGTTTCTCCAGCTATCTTTCTTCCTTTCCGCCTTCATTCCTTCTTTCCTTTCTCCATCCCTCTCTCCTTTCCCTTCTTACAGTCTATTTCTCCAGCTATCTTCCTTCCTTCCCTCCTTCCTTCATTTCTTCCCTTCTACCAGTCTGTTTCTCCAGCTATCCTCTATATGTTTCTACTAGCTGTACCCGGCACGCGTTGCTGTGCCCTATTTAGGAGATGCGAGAAAGTCTGAGTATGTAAGGGTTGGAATTGATGTTACTTATGGTCTTGGTGGGGTCATGGCTGTGTCGTTGTGGGTTGTTCTGGTGGGTGGGATGTTGAAGTGCTGTGGAGTTGTCGGTGTGTGGTGTTGCTGGCGTTCTGCAGAGCTTGTGGATAAACAATGTTTTTTGTCTTTCCGTCTGCTGTGTTGATGTAGAGGTTCTGTGGTTTCCCAACTCTGGAGCACGCTACGTAGAGTTATCCGTGGGAGAAGCATTCTGTGTCAAGGTCTATGCCACAGATTTGTAGTGTTTGTCCTTGAGCCTTGTTTATGGTGATGGCAAAAGCTAGTGTAGTGCAGTGTCTTTGTTCTGTTTGTTCTGCCCTTTTTTGTGTGATGTATGTAGCGTTGCGAGTGTGTTGTCTGATGCTGTTCTTTTTAGGAGGCATGGCTTGTCTTTTGGGTCAGCTTATGCCTGTGTGGAAGGAAGGAATGGCATACAAATGGGTTGAGCAGTAGATGCAAGGTTGTGTTATGTGTGTATTGTGTTGTGTGTAGGTATTACTTTTGTGTTATTCTGGGGGTATGTGTTTGTCAGTGGTGCCTGTGTCCCTGGTGCCCTATTTGTCTCCGTCCTAGATCTTGACCGTGGCAGTTTAATCCTCAACTGAAATCACTCAGCATTCTAAGTGGCTTTGCCCACCGTTACTATGGTAACTGATGTTGGCCAATGGGTTTCGCTGGCTGCCGCAGAGGATACTGGGTAATGTAGTTTTTTTGTATCATTGTTTTGGGGGCCTTCTAGGTTTTGGGGGGGAAAGTTTCTTTGCTAAAAACCTTCCTTGCCTGAGGTCTATTTGTGTTGGCAAGTTTGGTGTCTCTGCCTTGGAAGGTTTCTCTGTCTCTGTCAGTCGTTCGACGACGGGACCTCCTTTATATAATAGATGATTGTCCCTTCTTTTTTGCAAGGGATGGAATGGGATGGTTTCCTCACCGTTCCCATGCGGAGCCGCGCCAGTTCCTCCTCTCGCTCTTGAATCTGTTGCTTCAGGCGTTGGATCTGCCGGGAGAAGAGAAGGAATCAAGCACGTTATCCTGGCCCTTTCAAGTACGAAGATAGTAGGGCTGGTTGGTCCATTAAAAATGGTTCAAAACTCGCTTTGGATGTAGGGGGTGCTGGCGCTTCGAATTTGATTGACTTCTGAAAGTTTCCAGGAAAATTTCAAAATTTATTCGGAAAAATTCTGAAATTTCGGAATGGCTTCGTTAATGGCGGACACACATGTTTGGACGCGGATTTCATCCCTCTGCCGTGAGAACTGGGGGGAAAGCCGCGTTCCCCCCAGTTCTCACGCGGAGGGAAGAAATCCACTTGCAAACTGGGTTAACACGGCTCTCCCCACACGTCCTTCTCCCCCGCGAACTGGGGCAAGAGCGGCACACGGAAGGGAAGGCCAGGGAAAAACCCGCCGATTCCTTTCTGAAAATGGCGGCGGTGGCTTCAAAATGGGAAATTTACTTCCGGGTTGCTTACATAGTTTCAAAACCGCTTCAGAAGTCAATTTAATCTGAATTCATTATGACTTTTGGAGCATTACGACAAACCTTACCAGGCCTAGAAGATAGGGAGGCAGATACTCATCAGGTGCTGCCTCTGTGGGTCTTTACACAGAGGTTGGATGGTTGTCTGTTTGGAGGACCTGGGTTGTGTCTACCTGCCTGGCCGAAAGGGGTTGGAATAGATGACCTTTGGGGGTCCCTTCCAACTCAAGTAGAGTATGCAGCTGCCTGGGAGTCTCTTTGTTTCAAATGGAGGCTGGTTGGCTATCTGTTACGAGGGTTTCCTGCCATCCTGGCAAAAAAAGGGGGTTGGACTGGATGACCTTTGGGGTTCCCTTCCAACTGTTGGGTTCTATGGCTCTTTGTCTATGTGTCAGTAGTATATCCTAGGTTCCTCCAAAGCCATGCATAATGGTTCAAAATGCTGTGAGTTTACATTGCCACATAATGCAGCTCAATGCAGTTAGATTGCACTGCATGGCGCTATATATATATATATATATATATATATATATATATATATATGGGGTGTAGATGGCCTTTGGGCACCCCTTCCAACTCAAGGATCCTAGGATTTTTCGATCTCATTGCCGTGCCCTGAATTGGATCTATCAATTCTATGATTGACAGATAGACACAGAGGACACAGGCATACATACTTATTTACTTACAACAGGTTGGACTAGATGGCCTTTGGGGGGTCCCTTCCAACCCTACACCACTTGAGAATCTGATGGAGCCTGTGTCCTCCTCTGGAAGTCTTTAAGCAGATGCTAGATGGCCATCTGTCAGGAAGGATCGGATGGTGCCTTCCCTTAAGGCAGAATGGGGTTGGTCTGGATGGCCTTTGGCGTTGCCTTCTGACCGTTGGGTTCTATGGCTCTTTGTCTTTGTGTCAGTATTATATCCTAGATTCCTCCAAAGCCATTCATAATGGTTCATAATGCCGTTTAACAGCATCAATTTGCATTTTGCCATATAATGCAGCTTAATGGAGTTAAACTGCCCTATATGGCAGCATATATGGGGTGTGCATTGCCTTTGAGCATCCCTTCTAATTCCAGAATTCTTCGATGTTGCTGAATTGGATCAATCTATCAATTCTATGATTGACAGACAGACTGACAGACACAGGGATACATACATACTTACTTACAGGGGGTTGGACTGGATGGCCTTTGGGGTCCCAACTCTAGAGGTTAACATTCACTGCCTGGGAATCTGGTGGAGCCTCTGTCCTTCTCTGGAAGTCTTTAAGTAGAGACCGGATGGCTCTCTGTCGGGAGGGCTTGGATGGTGCCTTCTCTTTTGGCAGAATGGGGTTGGTGTGGATGGCCTTTGGGGGTCCCTTCTAACCCTTTTAGGATCCTATGATTCTATGACAATGGAATATATTGCCTGGGAGTGTGATGGAGGACTTTAAGCAGAGGCTAGATGGCCATCTGTCAGGAGGGATTGGATGGTGCCTTCGCTTATGGCAGAATGGGGTTGGTCTGGATGGCCATTGGGGGTCCTTTCTAACCCTTTTGTGATTCTATGATGCTACGACAGTAGGATATATTGCCTGGGAGTGATGGAGGACATTAAGCAGAGGCTGGATGGCCATCTGTCAGGAGGGATTGGTTAAAGATAATGAAGATGATGGAGTAAATATTATCTTAGGAGGGACTTCCAGGTTGGTCTCAAGCTTGGGTTTCTAGGATGCAACTTGGCCAAGCGATGGCCACTCCACCTGAGAGCTCACCTGTTGGCGGAAGGTGCTGGCCAGGTGCTCGGTCTCCTTCTCCCGGTCTTCCGCCTTCTGCCTGAGCCTGGCCACTTCCTCCGTGAGCCGACTCCTCTCTCCTTGGAGCGCATGGATGGACTCCACCAGCTGATGGACACTAGCCGGAGCCATTGGGTAGAGCAAGCAAGGCGAGGGCAGCGCCACCCCTGGGTGGAGGAGAGGAGAAGACACATCTCAGCCTGGCATCAAGACCAGGGTTCTGGAGCAGAGCATGGAGGAGGCAGCCTGCCATCACTTAGCAATGCTGGGATTACTCAACGTCAACATGGATTTCTCAAAAGCAAGACATGCTAGGCTCATCTTATCTCTTGTTTCGATAGGGTTACAAGCTTGGTAGATGCAGGGAATGCTGTGGATGAAGCATATCTTGAGGTCAGGAAGTCTCCTATGACATTCTGGCAAGTGAACTAGTCCAATGTGGGCTAGGCAAGGCTACTTTTCGGTGGTTCTGTCATTGGTTAAGCCACTGAACCCAAAGGGTGCTTCTCCCCAATGGTTCCTCCTCTTCATCCTGGCAAGATGTGACTCTTTGGTGCCATGAAGAGGGTTCTCTCCTGGGCCCAGTTCTGTTCAACACAGAATCATAGGATCTAAGTTTGCCAGGAGGTCATGGGGGACCTTGTTGAAGGCCTTATTGAAATCCAGATGTTTGTTTGTTTGTTTCTTTGTTTAGAACATTTATATTCCATCTTTCTTAACCTCCATGGAGGGACTCGGAAAGGCTTCCAACAGGCAAAGATTCAAACCCATACAATGTAATCTATTATATCAGGGCTGTCCAACTGGCGGCCCTGGGGCCGGATCCGGCCCCCCAGCCTGTTGGGCACGGCCCCAGCTATGCCCCCAGCCGCCATTTTTAAATTTTAAAAAAATGGTGGCCGGGGGGGAGGGGGAGGCGGGGCAGGGAGGAGGAAGAGAGCTAGCTCCTCTTCCCTGCACCGCCCCCTCCGTCCCTCTCTCCACGCCGAAAAGGAGGAGTAGGCGGCGCCAAGATCAGCGCGTCACGCCAGGCCTGTGATGCGCTGCCCTTGGTGCCGCCTTCTGCCCTTTTTTCGGTGGCTCCCCCGCTCTAGGAAGGGCGGGGGGGCGCCGAAAAGGAGGAGTAGGCGGCGCCAAGGGCAGCGCGTCACGCCAGGCCTATGACGCGCTGCCCGGGAGAATGACAGCTTTAGGAGAGGGCGGGGCCTGGCCTGGGGGCGGGGCCTGGGGGCGGGGCCTGGGGGCGGGGCCGAGCGGCCCCCGAGGTCATCAGTGACCTCTATTCCGGCCCTGGACCCGGTAGAAGTTGGACAGCCCTGTATTATATAAAGGAGGTCCCGTCATGGAACGACCGTCCTAGGCAGAGAAACCTTACAAGGCAGAGACACCAAACTTGGCAACAAAAATAGGCCTCATTTACAGTAACCTACCTTGGCACACAGAGCCCCTATGACCCACACTACATTCTACTGCAGTTTGGAGGAGGGTGGACCATGGATGATGGGATTTGATGTACCTCCATGGATTATGGGAATTGTAGTACTTTCAAACCATTCATTCCCCACAGACCACTGTGGCCCAGAACCAAGTCCGATAAAGACCCAACTTGGCACACAGTGCCCCCATGACCCACACTCCATCCAACTGCAGTTTAGAGGAGGGCACACCATGGATGATGGGATTTCAAGTACCTCCACTCACTTCCAAAGTACCCCACCCACACAAGCATCAACCTCTACATCAGGGGTGCTCACACTTTTTCAGCATGGGAGCTACTGATTAAAAAACCAAGTCCCAAAGATCACCTGCCCAGAAATGTAAAACGTATAACTATTTTCTTATTTATTTATTTATTTATATTTATTATTCATTTCTATGTACCGCTCCTTCCAGCAGGCTCGGGGCAGTTTACATAAAATGAAGTTATAAAACATCAACATTTCAATTTAATAACAGCAATATAAAACAGAGCATAAAAATACATCCAACCACCCCATTTCTCCCACACTGCCATATTACCACACATATTATCAGCCAGAAAGTAAGAAGAGAGGCTTTTGAACTGCAAGGCCATTTAATACTCAGCAAGGTAAACAAAGGGGCATGGAAAAATACATCCAACCACCCCATTTCTCCCACATTTCCATATTCCCCAACATATATTTCTCAAGGAACAAAGCAAGCAGAGAGGCTTTGGAGCTAAAAGGCCATTTTTAAACATTAAAAATAAACAAAGAGACATGCCACAGGACAATCAAGCACCCACCCCAAAGTAAAAAGACCGACCTTTGAGATGCGGTAAGGAAATGACCCCAAAGCGTCCTTCTTCTTCTCCTCCGTCGTTGCTCCTATTTCCACGCCGCCAGCATGCGTGCTGCCTCCAAGAGCTCACGAGAAGTCCGAGAGGCAGAATGGACGCTTCTGCGCATGCGCGGGGCCAGCCATGCATCGCGTCATCCAGGCCCGCCCCCTTTGGTCTCCTACAACTCTGAGTGGCTGGAGAAGAACGGAGGGAGGAGGAGGAATCCAAAAGAGGGGGCCCATTCTGCCTCTTGGACTCTGGAGCTTTTGGAGGCGGCACACAAGCAGGGAGCGGGGAGGAGCAACGACGGAGAACTTCTTTGCAGCGTGCAGGGGCGCGTGAAGAGGACCAACTGCAAAAAACCTGGTCAGGGCCCTCAAGATCACCAGGATGAGGCCCAAAGATCACCATGGTGATCCCGATCACCATTCTGAGCACCCCTGCTCTACATCAACACAGCAGACGGAAAGACAAAAAACATTGTATATCCACAAGCTCTGCAGAACGCCAGCAACACCACACACTGACAACTCCCCAGGACTTCAACATCCCACCCACCAGAACAACCCACAACGACACATCCATGACCCCACAAAGACCGTAAGTAACATCAATTCCAACCCTTACATACTCAGACTTTCTCGCATCTCCTAAATAGGGCACAGCAACACGTGCCGGGTACAGCTAGTCACATACTAAAACAACATACATAACAAATAATTATAGAAAGACATATAAAAACAGTTTGCCAAGTTAAAAATATTATCCAATTCAATGCAAAATTGCAGTCCAATAAAAAAACTTTGTCTTCACAGGTGTCTTCCAACTCTAAGATTCTATGAAATAGAATAGCATCCGAGAATTGGAAGGGGCCCCAAAGGGCATGCAGACCAACCCTATTCTGCTAGGCAGGAAATGACAGGAAGAAAATTCTGTGTTAGTTAGAAATGCATTGTATGTAACTCCATTGTGTTAAGAAAATACAGTTCTAATGAACATGTGGACACAGCACATTCCACTGAAAGGATTAAGAGAGTGGAGATGTGAACCTAGAGGGGCGGCTGAGTCGTGGCGATGTGACAGGCATGACAAGAATGCCAACATTGGCCTCTCTGGCGCTCTCCCATAATAATAATAATAATAATAATAATAATTATTATTATTATTATCTTTATTTGTACCCCCCCCCCCCAGCCACCATCTCTTCGACGAGCACTCAGGGCGGCTTACATGAGGCCAAGCCCAACAACACAACAACAAAGTAAAATCATACATAAAAACATTATAATCAATTACATAGAACATAAGCTACAAAATGCTACAACCAATAGACAATTACAATAAAATAAAACCCTCCCTTGGGCTCACCTGCGTGCACCTTCTCCAGGAGGCCCTGCTGCTCCGTGATGACGCGCTCCAGGCTCTCGATGAGGCTGAGCTTGTCCTGCATGCGCTGCCTGCAGGCTCTCTTCAGGCCCCGGAGCTGCTTGCGCCGCTGGCTCTCCTCCTTGCGCAGCCGGGAGCGGTACTCGCCCGCCTTCTCCTGCAGCCGCTGCATCTGGGAGTAATGCTCCAGGAAGGAGAGCAGGTGGGACACCACCGAGACCAATGGGGAGTCCGGAGCCTGGGGAGAAAGACCCGGGAGATGGGCAAAGGTGAGGATGCAGGGAAGGGCGGAAAGGCAACAGTGCGCCTTCCAGTGGGACCATCCCCATCACTCCCTTGCCTTCCCATTTCCATTTTCTCTCTCCTCCTCCCACTTTCCCAAAATCTCTCTCTCTCTCATCTATCCATCCATCTATTTATTTACTTACCTATCTATCTGTCTATCTATTCTCCACCCATCGACCTATCCACTATCTATTGATCTATTGGTCCATCTATCCATCCATCTTTCTATTCATCTATATCTATCTATCCATCCCTCAATCTATTCTGTCTATGGATTCATCCTTCCATCACTGATCCATCTCAGATCCTCTTTCAATCCATCTTTCCATATATAGAATTATCTTTCTATAGAATTATTTATTTAAATAAGTAATTTTATTTTGTTTAAATAAATAATGTTATTTATTATTTTATAGAAAGTATGGTGTAATGTAATAATATATGATATAATGTAGTGTTACATTGCATTATAATTTAATATTAATTGTTTGAAATAATTCTATAGAATTATTTATTTAAATAAGTAATTTATTTTGTTTAAATAAATAATGTTATTATTTTAAAGATAATATAATATAATAATATATAATATAATATAGTGTTACATTGCATTATGATTTGATATAATATATTATAATGTCAATATATTGTATTATGTTATAGCATAATAATTGTAATGTAATAATAATAATAATAGTATGATTACGGTATGGTATGTGGAATATGCATTGGGTATTGGTGGTGTTGTAGTGTAGCACAGCAGTTCTCGTTTGTGCCTGGAGGGCAGGGAACGGGTCCCGGGGTGCCATTAGCATTAGGGCCTGCAGCAGCAGATGTGGATTCAGAGGATGAGCTAGATGACTGGGGTGAAGCACAGGGCCCTTCGGATGGGCCTCAATCGCCTACAGAGAGTCTGGCATGGGATGAGATGATGTTTGGGCCTAGCATAGATTCCGATCACCAGGTGGAGATGGGAAGCAGCGAAGGGAGTTATGAACACCCGGGGGGGAGGAATTCCCAAGAGCTTGAAAGTGTAAACATGGACGAAACCGAATGGGAAAGTGCTAGGGAGGAAAGCTCTCAGGAAGATAGCGACACAGCTGCTGAGAGGCAAGGTCGAACTTTCGATAGGAGACGAAACATAGAGTCTAGGAGGAGGGATTGGTCCCGAGCCCTAGATCGTCCGAGGTCCGTCAGCAGGGATTGGAGACGAAGAAGCCTAGAGCGCCGAGGACCTCGGCCGAAGGATTAAGTACAGGATCCATGGGAACGCATCCTCAGTTCTCCGGCCACGTCGTACTTGGACTGGCGAAACGGAGTAGGACCACAAGCTGTGGTTACCAAGTCTTACCTTGCTTTGCCTTTCCTGTTCCTGATTCGCATTGGTTGCGAAGCCTTGTCTTGTTCCTGATTCGCATTGGATTGCGAAGCCTTGTTTTGTTCCTGATCCGCATTGGCTGCGGAGCCTTGCCAAGTTTTGGACTAGTTGCTACGTTCCTTTGGACATTGTTACTGACACGCTTTTTGGACCTTCTTTTGGATACTCTTTTCATATTGGACTATATTCCTTGAAACTGTTTTTATACTCAATAAAGTAGTTAGCCTCTAGAACGTCTCCGTGTGTGTGTTTAAGGGGCCGGTAAGTCTGTGATCGTGACAGTTGGCCGGAGAACTCCAAGAACCCCTTATCACACCACGGGACACCGCTCCGGACGCCGCAAGAAGCGTTCCACGGAAGTGGTCGCCATGGCTAACTTGACAGATGCCCAAGTGCAAGAGATGCAGCGGGAATTGGGGGAGCTACGTACCCGGGCCGGACGGCACCCGGGGGTGAGCCCCCCGGCCCGCTTCAATGGCAACCCGGCTTTGGTGGAGGTCTTTGTTTGCCAAGTGGAATTATACCTGGAGCAGCGCCCCAACGAGTTCGCCAACGACCGAGCCAAGGTGGTGTTTATCTACAACCTGATGGATGGGACCGCAGCAACGTGGGCCACCGCGTTGATCCGGGCCCAGTCCCCCCATACCAACACGCTGCAGGCTTTCTTGACCGCGATCCGGGCGACGTGGGGGGCGCCCGTGAATGAAGAATTGGCTGAGAGGGATTTGGCTCGTCTGACGAGCAAGGATATCTCCCTGTCCCAATACATTTCCCGCTTCCGAGTGCTGGCGGCCCAGGTCCAGTGGAACGTCTCGGCGCTGCGTTATCACTACATTGCGGGGCTGCCTTCCGAATTGCAACAGGAGATGCTGAAGCACCCTCGGCCCGAGGATCTCGAGGCAGCCATTACCCTGAGCCTTCGCACGGAAGCTGGACTGCAGACCAGGAGGCGGTGGGACAAGGGCGTGCTGGAGAAACCGGTGGCGAGGAAGGAAGGGGGGGCTGGGCAGTTTCAACCCCGGCAATTGCCAGCGCCAGCCGGCCCTGATGATCCAGAGCCCATGCAGTTGGGGACAGTGCGGCCCAAGGTGGACCAGGCGGAGAAGGCAAGGCGTCAGCGCCTCAACTTGTGCTGGTACTGCGGGGGGCCTGGACATTTTTCAAAAGACTGCCCCCAGAAGCCGCGTGGAAAGACTCCTCGGGCCTCTGCCGCCCTCGGAGGGGCCCCGGAGGCCGAGGAGGCCCTTCAGGCGACGGGGGAAGGGGCCGGCCGGGTGTAAGAGGGTTCGCTCACTCGGCCGACGTCGCTAACCTTCCCCCTGAACCCAAGACTGGACAATTGTTCCTTGTAATGGTCAGCCTGTGGTCACCCGAGAAGGGGCCGATGATGGTCCATGCCATGATAGACTCGGGCGCCACCAACAACTTCATTGATGCGGACTATGCCAAGTCTGCGGGATTAAAATTTCTTGATCTCCAAGAGCCCAAGGGTGTCCAGACTATCGATGGGAGAGTTTTGAAGACGGGGGCTGTGACTCAATATACAGCCCCTACCAGGATGTGGACTAGCTCCCATAAAGAGGACATTTCTTTTCTTGTGACCAAGCTCCCTGATTTCCCCATTGTCCTAGGCATTGTGTGGCTCACGCTCCACGACCCCCAGATCTCCTGGACCAAGAGACAGTTAATTTTTTCTTCCGACCATTGCCAGGGTCACTGCATGATGGCCCGGGCATGCCAGGCTCAAGAAGTGGAGGAGGTGGCCACCCTGCCCAAGAAATATGCCGGGTTTTGGGATGTCTTCAGTGAAAAGGAGGCGGAACGCTTGCCTCCCCACCGGCCCTATGACTGTGTCATTGAATTGCAGCCGGGAGCCCCAATTCCGCGGGGGAGACTCTACCCGCTCTTGGAACCAGAGCAACAGGCTCTCCGAGATTTCCTGGATGAGAATCTGCGGAAGGGGTTCATTCGGCCCTCCCAGTCCCCGGCCAGGGCGCCGATTCTGTTTGTCAAGAAGAAATCGGGGGAGTTGCGGCTTTGCAATGACTATAGGGAACTCAACAGGATCACGATCCGGAACCGCTACCCCCTTCCCTTGATCCCCGAGCTTTTGGAGCGGATGCGGGGCGCCAAGGTGTTCACCAAACTGGACCTGAGGGGGGCTTACAACCTTGTCCGGATTCGCCAGGGTGATGAATGGAAGAGGCCTTCCAGACCAAGTGGGGGAGTTTCGAATACCTGGTGATGGGATTCGGTTTGTGCAACGCCCCAGCCTGTTTCCAACATTTCATGAATGACATTTTCCGGGACCTGCTAGATCGCTATCTGGCAGTCTACCTAGATGACCTGCTGATCTTTTCTCCGGATCAGGCGACTCATGACCGCCACGTCAAAGAAGTGCTCCTGAGACTGAGAGCCCACGGGCTCTATGCTAAGCTGGAGAAGTGTGCTTTTGACTTGAGGGAGGTGGACTTTCTGGGCTACCGTATCTCCCCAACGGGCATTGCCATGGATGACACCAAGGTCCAAGCTGTGGCCGACTGGACAGCTCTGGCCAGCAAAAAGGACATTCAACGCTTCCTGGGCTTTGCCAACTACTACAGAAAGTTCATTCCTGACTTTGCCAAGTGGGCTGATCCGATCACCCAGTGTTTGCGGGGAAAGGTGCCGTTCCGGTGGACTCCGGAGGCGGATGTGGGGTTCCACCAAAGTTGAAGCAGCTGTTCACCACTCAGCCGCTTTTGCAGCACCCCAACCCCCACACCCCTTTCATCGTCCAGGCCGACGCGTCGGATGTGGCGGTGGGAGCGATCCTGCTACAGCCTCAGGGGACGGACTTGTTGCCCTGCGCCTACTATTCCCGGCAGCTGACGGCTCCGGAAAAGAACTATACCATTTGGGAGAAGGAACTTTTGGCCATCAAGGTGGCGTTTGAAGTCTGGCGACACCTGCTTGAAGGGGCCAAGTTTCCGGTTGAGGTGCACACCGACCACCGGAATTTGGAGCATTTGAAGACCCAGCGCAAATTGAACCAGAGGCAACAGAGATGGTCCCTGTTCTTTGAGCGATTCAATTTCCGCATTCACTATGTGACCCCCCAAGCAGACCAAGCAAGCTGATGCGTTGTCCCGAAAGCCGGAGTACGTTCGCGATGGGGCCGGGCCGTCAGGCCCGGTTGCTCCATGAGCGAGAACTTTGCGGCCGCCCGGGCGCCCCTGTCCACCCTCCAGCGCCCCGCCGGCCCCGGAGATAAGAGGCCGTTGAGTGTTCGTGTCTCCGCCCGCCAGCAGACCGACCCGTGGGTGCAAAGCAGCTGACCAGGGGCCCCAAGCCCCTTTCCAGGTACAGAACGGGGTGCTCTACCACGAGACTCGGTCTATGTTCCCCTGCCCGAGCGGGAGGACATTCTCAAGCTTTGCCACGATAGCCGGGCCGCAGGCCATTTTGGGCTTTCAAGACTCTGCAACTGGTCCCTCTGGGACTTTTGGTGGCTTAAAGTGCGGAGGGATGTATGAGGACTATGTGGGCTCCTGCCCTGTGTGCCAGCGGGCCAAGAACCAGGGGCAAGCCGGCCGGTTTGCTCCAGCCGCTCCGACCCCTTCCCGCTCCCTGGAAGATGATTTCGACTGATTTCATCACCGACCTCCCCAAGTCCAAGGGTTTCACCTCGTCATACTGGTCGTGGTGGACTGCTTCACCAAGATGGGACACTTTCCTCCCCTGTGTGGGGTGCTACCGCCAAGGAGACTGCTGGATATCAATGTTTGTGCAACATGTGTTTTTGGCTGCATGGACTTCCAGGTTGGTAGCGGACTGGGGCACCAATTCACTTCCCAGTTCTGGAAGGCTGTCCAGAAGTTGCTGGGGATTGATGTGCGATGTCCACGGCCCATCACCAGACCGATGGGCAAACCGAGAAAGTTAATGCCACCTTTGGAGCAGTAACTTGCGCTGCTATGTCAACTATCAGCAGACCAACTGGGCGTCCTTGTTGTCTTTGGCGGAGTTTGCCTACAACAAATCTTGACCTTAAGAATCCCTCAAAGACTCCTTTCTTTTTGCTAACTATGGACACCACCCTCTACCCGCCGTGACCCCGGGCGGACGTTTGGAGGCCATGATTGGCTTCGAGCTCACTGCCTTGCAAGACTTGCTGCGCAATCAATTGGTCCAGGCGAAGGCGATTACAAGCGGATGGCTGATCTTGGCAGGGGGGTGAGATGATTTTTGGGGCCCCGCATAGTTTCCCCATCACCAGGTGGAGATGAGAAGCAGCAAAGGGGGGGTTATAACACCCGGGGGGGGAATTCCCAAAAACTTGGGGTAAACATGGAAAACCCCCAAGGGGGTGCTGGGGGGGAAAACTCTCAGGAAGATAGGGGCCCGCTGCCCCCGAGGCAGGTCGAGATTTCCCCATGGGGGACGAAACATGGGGGTCCCGGGGGGTTTCCCGGCCCCCGATCGCCCCAGGCCCGTCAGCAGGGATTGGAGGCAAAAGGGCCCAGGCCCCGGGGGCCTCGGCAAAAATTAAAATCAGGACCCCTGGGCATCCTCAGTTCTCCGGCCCACCGTTTGGACTGGGGGAAAAAGGGGGGGGGGGGGAAAACGGGGGGGTTTCCAATTTTCCCTTTTTTTTCCTTTCCTTTTGATTGCTTTGGGGTTTTCAAACCCCCGCTTATTTCCCCGGCCCCCTTGGACCCCCAACCTTGTCTTTTTCCCCGATCCGCATTGGATTTCGAACCCCCTTTTTTTTCCTGATCCGCATTGGCTGCGGGTTTTTAGTTTTTTTGGGCTAGTTGCTACGTTCCTTTGGACATTGTTACTGACCGTTTTTTGGGCCTTCTTTTGGATACTCTTTTCATATTGGACTATATTCCTTGAAACTTTTTTTTTACTCAATAAAGTATTTTTGCCTCTAAAACGTCTCCTTTTTTGTGTTTAAGGGGGGGTAATCTGTGATCGTGACATGTATTGTAACACAGTATAATACTCCCAAAGTAATGTAAAAAATTTTTATCGAAATTTTTAAATTTTTACATTTGTATTACATCAATATTGCTAACAATTTGCAAATTTTTTAATGTTTTTTTGTTTTTTTTAGTTTGTTGAAAACCCTCCGGAATATTTTTTATATTCACTGTAAGCCCTCTGGCAGGGGGTTTTTTGTTGCTGTAAGCCCTCTGAGCCCCCCTTGGGGTTAAAAAAGGGGGCATATAAAAAAAAATAAATAAATAAATAAATAAATAAATATAGGGGTTGTTTTTTTCCCCAACGGGTCAGGGGAAAGGGGAAAAAGGGGCCTGGTCTCCAGTGGGGGTAACTTGGGGGGGGTACCTAAAGGGGGGCCCTCCTCTCCCCTTTGTTGTTTAACATCTATATGCAACCACTTGTTTGGGTTTTTGGGTTGAAGTTTTGGGGCCCCGGGTGCTATCAATCGCCATGACACCCAGCTTGTTCTGAGGAGGGGGTCGCCCCGTTCCGTGCCGGGAAAATTTTCCCTCAGTGCCTTGAGGCCGTTCCGGGGGGGGTCGTGCCAGCAGGTTGGGGGGAATTCAGCAAAGCGGGGGGGATACTATGGTTGGGCCGTTTTGGACTGTGGGGGGGGGCCCCCTCCCTACCCTGGATGGCGAGGCAGTACGCCCATCACCTTCAGAAAAACTTGGGTGTCATTTTAGCCCCCCTGTAAGGGGGCCCGGTCTCCGCTGTTAAAAAACCCACTTTTTCTTTTGCGGCAGGCTAGGTGCCTGGTCTCCTACTTGCCAGGGCGACCCCGACTGTGGCCCCAAACCGGGGGCACCTCAAACTAGACTACTGTAACACCCTTTTTTTGGCCCCCCTTTCCAAAACCCGGGAAAAAACGCTCCCCTCAGAGCTGCTGCTCAACATTTTTTTTTTTTTCCCAAAATTTCTACCCCTCTTCTAAACCCCCAGGGAAAAGGGGCCCCAACCCAAAAAGAAAATTAAAAACAGAAAAAAAAATATAAAAACCAAAAAAAATTCAGCATTAAAATACATTAAAAAAAAAAATTTAAAATTAAAACATCCCCACACATTCATTTAAAATTAAAAAAAATTTTGCCCCTAACAGGGGTTTTTAGCCATCTCCATCAACTTGCCCTTTTTAAAACCAGTCCAAAGGTGCATTGTGCTAATCGCAAATGCCTGGGCCCCCCCCGGACTTCCTCCTTTCCCCGAATCCCCGGAGGATGTGGTTGATGTATTGTGCGGGCCGCATTCCACAGACAAGGGGGGCCCCCACCCGAAGGCCCTCTCTCTCGTCCCCACCAACCACGTTTGAGAAGTTGGTGGGAGTGAGGGGGGGCCTCCCCCCGATCTTTTACGAAAATGGGACGTAGGGGCTGATGCGTTGGACAAGAAAACGGGGAAAACCCGGGTTTGAGTTTAAAAAAGGTTCCCAAAAACCGGGCCCTCCTGGGGGCCTCAGTGAGGGGTCCCCTCCCTTTTTGGGGAAAACTCCACTTTGGGTTTCTGATGGGGAAAACCTTTTTCCCCTTCCCCAAAGGGGATGTGTTAGAAAAAGGGCCCTTTCATGGCCCGGGGGCCCGGGGTGTTTTTAAAAGGGCCGTCTCCCCCCCAAAACCCCCGAAACCCCCTTTTCCCCGAAAACCAAAAACTTTTGGGGAAATCCCCGGTTTAAGGAATTTTCCCCCTAACACCCCCCCAAAGGGGCAGAGCCTTCTCTTTGTGGGGTGGGTCGGGGAAGGGGGTTTCCCCTTTTTAAAAATTGGACCTTTGCCCTTTTTCCCGGGAACCCCGGGGGGGCCCATAAAAGGGCCCTCTTTTCCCCCTTTGGTTTTAAAACAATTTTTTTAAAAAAAATTGCAAATTTTTTCCCCGTAAAAAGGGGGGGGTTTTCTGGATGTTGTGAGGGGGTCCAAAAACCCCGGGAAATGGGGGAAAAAATTTTTAATAAAAAATTTTTTCCATTTATCCCCCCCTTTGGGTCCCTTTTTGGGTTTCTTCTTTCCATCCAGCAATATGTTTCTACCCCTTTTTCTATTCATCTATTTTTTGTTCAGACATCCATCCCTCCATCTTTTTTAAATTTTTTCATCTTAACTATCCCTGTTTTAAAACCCCCCATCAATTTTTTAAAAAATTCCGTTTTTTCCCCGAAAGGCCCCCGATTTGGGGAGGGGGGTGCCCCGGGTCGAAAATTTAAAACCCTGCCCGGGAATTCCCCGTACCTGGTTCCCCCCCCGCCCCCTTTTGGGCCCCTGGGCCCCGGCACCCCCCGGGGGCCCCTTTTTTTAGGCCTCCCCCGAAGGGGGGGAAGAGTCCCAGAGGGGGTGGCTGGGGGCCTCGTGGGGGGAAAGTCGCCCCGCCCCCCCCTCTCTTCCCCCCCCTTTTTCCCCCGAAAGGGGGGGGGGTTTTCCCCGGGGCCGGGGGGGGCGGTACCGCCGGCCGGGCCCCCCCCACCCTTTTCCCCCCCCTTTTAAAAGGGGGAAAAAGGGGGCCCCAAAAACCCCCGGGGGGGGGCCCCGGCGGGCCGGGGCGGCAGCGGCGGGGCGGCGGCGGGGGGGGCGGGGGCCCCCCCTTTTTTTTATAAAGGGGTCCCAAAGAAAGGGGGTAGGGGATTTTTTGGGAAAAAAAAAGGCGCTTCTTATTTTTAAATTTTTGATACCCCACCCAAAACCAAAAAACCCCCCCATCCCAAAATCAATTTTCAATCTGTTGTCCCCCTATCCCCCCCATCTTTTATCTACCCTTTTTTCCCCTCTTTCCGTCTTTTCAAACCCTTGACCCCTCATAAATTTCCCCTCTATCGCCCCATCAACCCTTTTTTCCATATATTTTCCATTTATTCATCTATCCCTTTAATCATTGACCCATTGGTTCGTCGGTCCACCCATCCATCACCTACCCGGGGGGGAGGGAGGGCGGGAAAATGCCTGTCCTAACAGCCAGGGCAAACTCGGGGGCAAGGGGAAACCCTTCCCCCCTCCCCGGGGGCCCTTTTTCCCCAAGGGGAGGAAGTTTTGCACCCCGACTGCTTTTTTCCCGTGCCCGAAATTGGAGGGGGAATTGGGGGCTTCTCCCAGATCAGGTTTCCCCCTCCCTCTTCCCCAGTGCTGCTTGGTGGTCACTTTCTGAGCTGCCTCCCAAAAAAGATGGCCCTTTTAAACCCAAAAAAAGAAATCCCCCAAATCAAAAACCCGAATATTTGTGTTGACCTGCCTACATAGTGTCATATTCCCCTCTCTCTGGGCTTAAAACCCCCGAGCGAAGATTCAGGAAGGACTCACCCACGTTTTTTTCCCCGGCGTTGATGATAAAAGGCCAATCTGAGATGGAAAATTTTGGTTGCAAAAAGGCGCCGAAAGTCTCTTGGGTGTTTTTCCAAGTTGCGGTTCTTTCTGCGTTGTGTTTCTCTTGGGGCCCCATTGGCGTGTCTTTCAAAAAGGGGCCCCAAAGAAATTGTGGATAGTGCTTCCCCATGCCCCCCGATGTGAGGCCAGGGTGGACCATTTTTGGTGATCAATCGGGCCCAAAACCCTAGGAATTGTTTTCCGGGGAGTCCTTATATCTCTTTTGGGGGGGCCTCTCTTGCGCCGAGCAGTTCAAGTGAGAGTATCTTTTTGGGGGGCGGTGGTCCTCCATCCTAGAGACGTGCCCTGCCCAGGGGCAGCTTTTTTCTCAAACATGGCCTCAATGCTGGTGATCCTGCTTGCTCAAAGGGCAGCAACATTGTCACATAGTGGGTCCCGTTATTTTGGATTGTGCGAAAACCCGCGCTGATGAAAACTCGAGGGGTCGTAGGTGTTGGCGATGGTGACCCATGTTTCAAAACCCATAAAGGGGGAATGGACAGTATGTGGGTCTGTAAAACTGATTTTGGTTTTTCTCAGGTGCTTGTTTTTTCTCCCGACTCTTTTGTAAAAGCCTTCCGAATACTTTTGCCTTTGATAATCTGTGATCTATCTCTTTGTCAATCTTGGCGTCTGAAGAGATGATGCTTCCAGGAGGTGAACTGCTGATCGGACTTAAGCACAGTTGTGCCTATGCTGTCGTGAGGGTGGTGGTGTTCTTCCTGTGGTGCGGGCGGGGAGGGGCTTCTGTTTTCTTCAGGCTGACTTCCAGCCCAAACAGCTCTGCAGCTGTTTTCAAAACAGGATGGAGCTCAGGGCTGCCCGAATGGCGCAAAGGGGAGCATCGTCCCGCAAAAAGTAGCTCCGGGTTTGATAGTTTAGAGTCTTAGTGCCCAGCCCTCAGGCGGCTTTAAATTGAACAAAACTACCATCAATCGATAAAAATTTATATAACCCTCTTCCCTTTTTTGGGGTCTGCCATAGCCCTTTGGGGCATTCTGAAGAAGATTTTAAATAGGGTTGGTGCAAGAACCCCAACCTTTTTCCCCCTCCATTAGTTATGGGAAAAGGGGTCCGGAGGCCCGCCATATTAACTTGACCGTGCTGGCCCTCATGTAACAGGACAATCATTTTGGGGAAAGGGGGGACATCCTAGGCGTTCCCGGATCCCGCCACAGACCCCCTGCCACAAATGTCGAGAAGGGGGTTTGGGGAGGTCGAAAATGTTACATAAGGGTCCTTTGTTCTGCTCTCTACATTTTTTTGCAGTTGTCTAAGGGGAAAAACCATATCTGTGGTGCTCTTTTGCTCTGAAGCCGCATTGGCTTTCAGGGAAGGTTTTTTCTGCAATAGCGGTTCTGTTCAGGAAAAATCCTTCAAGGTTTTCCCGCAATGGAAGCAGTGTTATACCCGATGGTTTTGAGCAATCGGTTTTGTTTCCCCCTTTTTTTTATACAAAAATTTATGATAATGCTTTTTCCCGGGGGATCTGATGGCAGTTCACCTTTTTTAACAACTCCAAAAAGGGTGTTTGGGTTTGCAGGTAAAAGCCTCCCCCGTTTCCAAACTTCAGGTGGGATTCCTTTGATCCCGGGTGCCTTCCATTTTCCCCTTTTATGGCCCCAATGGTCTTTCCAGGTGGGAGCGTGTCCATTCATTTTTCATTGGTTGTTGTATCATGTGTTGGATAACGGGGCCCTTTGGGCTACTCGGCTGGCATTAAAAAGGCCCTGGGAAAAAGTTAGCCCTTTGGTTCAGGATGGGTTTTTTTCAGTAATTTGTGTTTGACCATCTGTACTGTATAAGGGGCTTTTGGGCCTGAAAAAGGTCCCAAAAATGCTTCAAAGCTTCATAAAAACCTCTGTGATCACCCAGATCTTTGGGTTGTGTCTTTTCTGATAAATCTCCCCACTTTTTCTGGATGTCTCTGAGTTTTTTTTGGAGTTTTCTCATGCAGGCGAAAAAGGGTGTCTTAAAGGCAAGATGGGTGGGCAGGGAAAGCCTGGTGGTGGGTTTTTTCTTCTTTCCAACAGCTCCCGGATTTTTGGTTGTTTTCATCAAACCCGTCTTGGTTTTTCAAGGGAGAATCCAAAGGTTCTTCAACCCTACCCGGATACTGTTTTTTGATGTTTTGAGGCGCTGTGGGGGAAGAATTGGGTGGACTTCAAGGGTTTTTTCCCTTTAAAATTTTTCCAAGTTGGTCTCTCCCCAACAACCTGTTGAAGAAATGTTTTTACTTGGAATCTCCCCTTTAAAATGCCACCCCTCTTAGGTTTTTAGCTTAAAAAGTAGATTTGGTTTTCATCCCTTTCAAGGCGGGGTGGTCTGTTTGAACATTCGCGGGCATCCCACCAAAATATGTGGGACATCACCCCCTTTTTTGGCACTAAAAAAATTAGTAAATTTT
>JARBWK010000007.1:149268689-149318470 GCA_030556195.1 Anolis apletophallus | reverse complement strand
CTGATCCGCATTGGCTGCGGAGCCTGCCAAGTTTTGGACTAGTTGCTACGTTCCTTTGGACATTGTTACTGACACGCTTTTGGACCTTCTTTTGGATACTCTTTTCATATTGGACTATATTCCTTGAAACTGTTTTTATACTCAATAAAGTAGTTAGCCTCTAGAACGTCTCCGTGTGTGTGTTTAAGGGGCCGGTAAGTCTGTGATCGTGACATGTATTGTAACACAGTATAATACTGCCAATGATAATGTGATACAATAATTATATCGTAATATTATAATTTGTACATTTGTATTACATGCAATATTGCTAACAATATTGCAATATGTTGTAATGTTAATTGTTGTTCTTTTCAGTTTGTTGTAAGCCACTCCGGCAATATTGTTATATGTACACTGTAAGCCACTCTGGCAGTATTGTTGTTTGCTGTAAGCCACTCTGAGTCCCCTTCGGGGTTGAGAAGGGTGGCATATAAAAATAGTAAGTAAATAAATAAATAAATAAATATATGGTTGTTGTTCTTTCTCCACAACTGAGGTCAGCGAGTGGAAAGGGGAGGCCTGGTCTCCGAGTGAGGTAACTTGTGGGGTACCTCAAGGGGCCATCCTCTCCCCTTTGTTGTTTAACATCTATATGCAACCACTTGCTTGGTTGGTTCGAAGCTTTGGGCCGGAGTGCTATCAGTACGCTGATGACACCCAGCTTGTTCTGAGGATGGAGGGTCGTCCGGATTCCGTGCCTGGAAATTTCCATCAGTGCCTTGAGGCCGTTACGGGATGGCTGCGTGCCAGCAGGTTGAGGGTGAATTCAGCAAAGGCGGAGATACTATGGTTGGGCCGTCTGGACTGTGGGGTGGTCCACCTCCCTACCCTGGATGGCGAGGCAGTACGCCCATCACCTTCAGTAAAGAGCTTGGGTGTCATTTTAGACCCGCTGCTGGCAATGGAGGCTCAGGTCTCCGCTGTTAGCAAAACCACTTTTTTTTCATCTGCGGCAGGCTAGGTGCCTGGTCTCCTACTTGCCAGAGACGACCTAGCCACTGTGATCCAAGCCATGGTCACCTCAAGACTAGACTACTGTAACACCCTTTACATTGGCCTACCCTTGTCTATGACCCGGAAACGTACGCTCGTCCAGAACGCTGCTGCTCAACGTATTTATTTATTTATTTCCAACATTTCTACCCCGCTCTTCTCAACCCCCGAGGGGGGGCTCAGAGCGGCCTAACAAAAGGCACAATTCGATGCCCACACAGTAAAATACAATATAAAAACCAAAAACATTCAGCATTAAAATACATTAAAATACAATTAACATTAAAACATCACACACATTCACTTAAGTTAAAAACAGTGTTCCGTCCATAACAGGGGCATTGAGCCATCTCCATCAACTTGCCCTTACAAATCCAGTCCAAAGTGCTGCATTGTGCTAATGCGCAAATGCCTGGTCCCACAGCCAGGACTTCACTCCTTTCCTGAATGCCAGGAGGGATGTGGTTGATCGTATGTCGCTTGGGAGCGCATTCCACAGACAGGGAGCCACCACCGAGAAGGCCCTCTCTCTCGTCCCCACCAACCACGTTTGAGAAGTTGGTGGGAGTGAGAGCAGGGCCTCCCCGAACGATCTTAAATTACGAGATGGGACGTAGGGGCTGATGCGTTCGGACAAGTAAGCTGGGCCAGAACCGTATAGAGCTTAAAGGTCAAAACCAGCACTTCTCACTGGGACCTCAGTGAGGTGTCACATAACACCTATTTTGCAGCAGCTCCACTGGTTGCTGATCGAGCACCGGATCACCTTCAAGGTGATAGTGTTAGCCTTCAAGGCCTTGCATGGTCCAGGGCCAGTGTAATTGAAGGACCGTCTCTCCCCCTACCAACCCCAGAAATCACTTCTCTCTGAAGACCTAAATCTATTGGAAGTACCCAGCTTCAAGGCCATCCGCCTAACATCTACAAGGCGCAGAGCCTTCTCTATTGTGGCGCCGTCGCTCTGGAAGACTTTGCCTAACGAAGTTCGGGCCTTACGTGACCTGTCGGCAATCCGCAGGGCCTATAAGGCCCATCTGTTCCGGCTGGCCTTTGAATCTTAGCTTTGTTTTTAACAAATTGCTAAATTTTCTGTATTATGATGTGTTTTACTGGATGTTGTGAGCCGCTCCGAGCCCTCGGGGAGTGGCGGCATACAAATTTGAATAATAATAATAATATTTTCCATTTATCCATCCCTTTGGGTCTATTGGTCTGTCTGTCTTTCCATCCAGCAATATGTCCTCTATCTTTACATCTATTCATCTATTATTTGTCCTCCAGACATCCATCCATCCATCTATTTATCTATTTTCATCTCTCCAACTATCCCTGTCTATTTATCCATCCATCAATGTATCAATCTACCGTGTTTCCCCGAAAGTATGACACCCCCGATTGTAAGACGTATCGGGGGTGTCAGGGGGGTCGGCTAATGTAAGCCGTACCCCGAATGTAAGCCGTACCTGGTTGCCGCCGCCGCAACTGGCCCATCGGCCGCGGCACACCTCCGCGGCGCACCTTTCTGCTAGGCCTCTCCAACGAAGGGAGGGAAGAGTCCCAGAGGCGTGGCTAGCGGCGCTGCGTCAGAGTGACACGTCGCGCTTAGCCACGCCTCTGGGACTCTTCCTCCTCCCTCCCTTTGTCCAACGAAGGGAGGGAAGAGTCCCAGAGGCGTGGCTGGCGGCGACGCGTCACTCTGACGCAGCGCCGCTTAGCCACGCCTCTGGGACTCTTCCCTCCCTTCCTTGAGAGGCCTAGCAGAAAGGTGCGCCATGAGGTCTGCTGCGGCCGATGGGCCGGTTTGCGGCGGCGGCGGCGGCGCAGCGGCGGCGTGCGGCGGCGGCGTGGCGACGGGTGCGTCTTTGTTTATATAAGACGTACCCCGAAAGTAAGACGTAGGGGGACTTTTCGGGGGAAAAGAAAGTAAGACGCTGTCTTACTTTCGGGGAAACACGGTATCTATCCATCCATCCACCCACCTATCCAATATCAATCTGTCAATCTGTTGTCCATCTATCCCTCCATCTATATCTATCCATCGTTCCATCTATTCCGTCTATGCAACCATTGATCCATCATCAATTCATCTATCGTCTATCAATCCATTCCTCCATATATTTTCCATTTATTCATCTATCCCTGTTAATCTATTGACCCATTGGTTCGTCGGTCCATCCATCCATCACCTATCCGGAGGGAGGGAGGGCCGAAGTTGGCCCATGCCTGTCCTAACATGACCAGGGCAAACTCAGGGCAATGGGAACACAATACCTTTTCTCCAGGCGATCCCATTTCCGCAAGGGAGAGCTTTGCAGCGGCTGCTTGTTTCAGTGACCGAAATTCGGAGAGCGGAGTGGGGGCTTCTCCCAGATCCAGGCCTTCCTCCTCTTCCTCTTCCTCAGTGCTGCTTCGCTGGTCACTTTCTGAGCTGCCTGCCAAAAGATAGGACCATTTCGAACAATAAAGAAATGCCCCAAATCAAAGCAACCCGAATATTTGTGTTGACCTGCCTACATAGTGTACATATTACACTCTCTCTCGGCATTACTTCGCGAACGAAGATTCAGGAAGGACTCATCCCACGCTTTTTACAAGCGCGTTGATGACTAAAAAGGCCAATCTGAGATAGGCAAGTTTGGTTGCAGAAAGCGCAGCAGAAAGTCTCCTTGGGTGATGTTTTTTCCAAGTTGCGGTTCTTTCTGCGTTGTCGTTTCTCTTCGAGACCCATTCGGCGTGTCTTCTCGAAAGAGGCCGCAGCATTGTGGATAGTGCTTCTCCATGCCTCCCGATGTGAGGCCAGGGTGGACCATTGTTGGTGATCAATCTGGCCAAGCCTGAGATGTTGTTTCAGGAGTCCTTATATCTCTTTTGGGCGCCTCTCTTGCGCTGACCCGTGGCGAGTTCACCGTAGAGTAGTATCTTTGGGAGGCGGTGGTCCTCCATCCTAGAGACGTGCCCTGCCCAGCGCAGCTGTGTTCTCAATAGCATGGCCTCAATGCTGGTGATCCCTGCTTGCTCAAGGACAGCAACATTCGTCACATAGTCGGTCCAGTGTATATTTAGGATTGTGCGAAGACAGCGCTGATGAAAGCGCTCGAGGAGTCGTAGGTGTTGGCGATAGGTGACCCATGTTTCAGACCCATAGAGGAGAATGGACAGTATGATAGCTCTGTACACACTGATTTTGGTGCTTTGTCTCAGGTGCTTGTTGCTCCAGACTCTTTTGTGAAGCCTTCCGAATGCACTATATGCCTTTGATAATCTGTGATCTATCTCTTTGTCAATCTTGGCGTCTGAAGAGATGATGCTTCCCAGGTAGGTGAACTGCTGAACGGACTTAAGCACAGATGTGCCTATGCTGACGTGAGGATGGTGGTGTTCTTCCTGTGGTGCGGGCTGGTAGAGGACTTCTGTTTTCTTCAGGCTGACTTCCAGCCCAAACAGCTCTGCAGCTGTTGCAAAGCAGGATGTGAGGCGCTGCAGGGCTGCTTCTGAATGGGCGACAAGGGCAGCATCGTCAGCAAAAAGTAGCTCACGGACTAGATAGTTTAGAGTCTTAGTGCGAGCCCTCAGACGGCTTAAGTTGAACAAGCTACCATCAGTACGATAGCGTATATATATGCCGTCTTCTTCTTGTAGGTCTGCCATAGCCCTTTGGAGCATCATGCTGAAGAAGATTGTAAATAGGGTTGGTGCAAGAACACAACCTTGTTTCACTCCATTAGTTATGAGAAAGGGCTCCGAGAGAGCATCGCCATATCTGACTTGACCGTGCTGGCCCTCATGTAACAGGACAATCATTTTGAGGACCTTGGGGGACATCCTATACGTTCCAGGATCTGCCACAGACCATTCCTGCTCACAGTGTCGAAGGCTTTGGTGAGGTCGACAAATGTTACATAGAGTCCTTTGTTCTGCTCTCTACATTTCTCTTGCAGTTGTCTAAGGGCAAAAACCATATCTGTGGTGCTCCTATTTGCTCTGAAGCCGCATTGGCTTTCAGGGAGAAGTTCTTCTGCAATAGCCGGAACTAATCTGTTCAGGAGTATCCTTGCAAGGATTTTTCCAGCAATGGAGAGCAGTGTTATACCTCGATAGTTTGAGCAATCGGATTTTGTTCCCTTTTTCTTATACAGGGTGATGATAACTGCATCTCGGAGATCTGATGGCAGTTCACCTTTTTCCCAGCAACTCACAAGGAGCTCGTGGAATTTAGCATGCAGTACATGACCTCCCTGTTTCCAAGCTTCAGGTGGGATTCCATCGATCCCGGCTGCCTTGCCATTTTCAACTGCTGTATGGCCTCAATGGTCTCTTCCAGAGTGGGAGCTGTGTCCAGTTCATTTTTCATTGGTTGTTGTATCATGTGTTGGATAGCTGAGCCTTGGACTACTCGGCTGGCATTAAAGAGACCCTGAAAATGTTCAGCCCATCGGTTCAGGATGGAGGTTTTATCAGTAATTAGTGTTTGACCATCTGTACTGTATAAGGGGCTTTGGACCTGATAAGTAGGTCCAAACACTGCTTTGAGAGCTTCATAAAAACCTCTGTGATCACCGAGATCTGCACAGCGTTGTGTCTTTTCTGATAAATCAATCCACCACTTGTTCTGGATGTCTCTGAGTTTTTGTTGGAGTTTACTACATGCGAGACGAAAGGCTGCTTTTCTTACATGGCAAGATGGCTGGGCGAGGAATGCCTGGTGAGTGGTTCTCTTCTTTGCCAACAGCTCCTGGATCTCTTGGTTGTTTTCATCAAACCAGTCTTGGTTTTCTTAAGGGAGAATCTAGGGATTCTTCAGCAGACTGCAGGATACTGTTTTTGATGTGTTGCCAGAGCGCTGTAGGAGAAGAATCTGTAGGGTGGACTTCAAGTTTTGCTTGCAGATTTACCTGGAAGTTGTCTCTCACAACAGCCTGTTGAAGACTGTTGACTTGGAGTCTCCTCTTTAAGATGCCACCCCTCTTAGGTTTGAGCTTAAGGTGTAGATTTAGTTTACATCTTACAAGGCGATGGTCTGTTTGACATTCTGCACTGGGCATCACTCGAGTATGACGGACATCACGAATGTTTCTCTGGCGCACTAAAACATAGTCAATGAGGTGCCACTGCTTGGATCGGGGATGCATCCAGGTGGTCTTCAAGCTATCTTTCTGCTGAAAGATGGTGTTTGTAATAGTCAGCTGCTGTTCTGCACAAAACTCTAGCAGAAGGCGCCCATTATCATTACAGTTTCCAACACCGTGCTTGCCTAATACACCTTTCCAGGCTTCAAAGTTTTTTCCTACTCTGGCATTGAAATCACCAAGGATAATGATTTTATCTTCTGCAGGGACCTTTTGTATGAGGTGGCGTAGGTCTGAGTAGAATTTGTCTTTCTCCACAGGGTCAGCTTGCCACATATTACACTATGTACTGTATATACACCTCTCCACATATTACACTATGTACTGTATATACTCAAATGTACGGTAAGCCTAGTTTTTCAGCCCCTTTTTAGGCTGAAAATGCTTCCCTCGGCTTATACTCGAGCCAAGGTTATTTATTATTTTACTCTGTTAATAATATTAATTTTATTTACTCTGTTTATTATTACATTTACATTATTTTATTCCATTATTATTTTTATTACATTTATTTACTCTATTATTTATTTATTTATTTACAGTATTTATATTCCGCCCTTCTCACCCCGCAGAGACTCAGGGTGAATTACAATGTATACATACATGGCAAACATTCAATGCCATAGACATACAACATATGTACACAGACACTCAGAGGCTATTTAACATTCCAGCTTCTGGCCACCAGGGGAGCTGTCGCTTCTTCATTCTTTGCATCTTTCCTGGATATTTTTATGGCCTCGTAAATCAGTTAAATTAGCCTCCCCACAAAGTGGTACCTAAATTTCCTACTTGACAGATGCAACTGTCTTTCGGGCTGCAAAGGTTGACAACAAGCTACACAATTTTGGTTGGGAGCTCACTCCGACTCGGGCTGACTTTGAACTCATGACCTTTCAGTCAATAGTGATCTTAATGCAGCTGGCTCTCAGCCAGCTGTGCCACAGTCCCGGTACATTTACATTTACATTATTTTACTCTATTATTATTTTTAATACATTTATTTACTCTAATATTACATTTACATTATTTTACTCTATTATTGTTTTTATTACATTTATTTACTCTAATATTACATTTCCATTATTTTACTTTATTATTTTTACATTTATTATTTTACACTATTTATTATTACATTTATTATTTTTCCCTGTTTATTATTGTTATTATTACATTTCCATTATTCTGTTGTTATTATTATTATTACATTTATTCTCTTACTCCCTTTATCATTATTGGAAGGATACGTAAGCATATTTACATAGAAGGAGGTTAGAATAATGGCTTAATCAGAGTTGGACAGTCTTATCTTAAATTACAGTTTTATGTAAATATTCCAAAACATTTCACCTCCTGAGGCCTCAATTAATGTAATTTTATTGTTATCTATTTTTATTTTGAAGTTGACTCGTAGCCGCTGCATTTCTCACCCTCGGCGTATAATCGAGTCGATACATCTTCCCAGTTTTTTGTGGAAAAATTAGGTGCCTCGGCTTATATTCAGGTCGGCTTATATTCGAGTATATACGGTAATATGATTTTCGTTCTTGGGTAATCAATGCCATTTCCTAATTGGTTCTATCAGAGCTGCCTCCCAAAAATCCTGCAAATCTCCTGGGACAAATGTCAGCATACTGGAAGAAGCAAAGACCACCAGCATTGAAACGATGCGCCTCTACCATCAACTCCACTAGACCGACCACGTTGCCGAATGCCCAAAGACCACCATCTCCCAAAGCAGTTACTCTACTCCGAACTCAAGAATGGAAAAAGATTGGAGGACAGGAAAAGAGGTTTTAAGATAGGCTCAAAGCCAACCTCAAAAACTACAGCATAGACACCGAGAACTGGGAAGACCTCGCCCTTGAGCACGCTAGCTGGAAGTCAGCTGTGACCAGCAGTGCTGCAGAATTCAAAGAGGCACAAATGGGGGGCGAAAGGGAGAAAGGTACCAAGAGGAAGGCACGTCAAGCCAACCCTGACCAGGACTGCCTTCTGTCTGGAGGAGAACATGTGGATCAAGAATAGGGCTCCACAGCCACCTACGGACCCACCGCCAAGACACCACATCTGGAATACAACCATCCTCGAGCTACGAGGGATCACCTAAGTAAGTAAGCAAGTAAGTAAGTAATGGTCTAACTCTATTTACAAAATTACAACTCTACAGATTCCATAGCATTGCGCCATGGCAGTGCAAGTGGAATCAACCTGCATTCATTCTACCGTGCAGACGCAGCCGAAGACTGGATCTTCAGCTCGCTAGGAATGTGTTTTCGGGGCTCTGTGGCTACATACTGTCCAGCTCCGTCAGTTCCTTCCAAAGGTCCTTTTGAGGTGGTTTCTTGGCTCTCTTTGGTGGCGGATCCAGGGAAAACGATTTCAGGCCCTGTTTGAGATAAACACGGAAAGAGATCGGAATCAGGACCGTTCTGCACTGGGTCAACATACCATGCATCAAAGAGCATTGCAAACGCAGGCCAAGACCAAGGAAAGTATAATAAGTTGATGATGGGGTTTTGTGAGTTTTGTGAGTAAGTTAGGTCTATCCATAAGTGCAAGAATGAGGAAGGGGATGGTAATGTGGTGCAGAAGCCAGCCTGGATCGGAGTAAGCTCCTGACCATTTGTCTAGCTTGCTGTCATGCCCAGATTACCCATAAGGCCAACGAGGCCATGGCCTAGGGGCACAAGCCGGGGGGGACCGCGCAGATCACGGACTCTCTCGCGCTCTCTCTCTCTCTCTCGCACACTCTCTCTCACGCTCTCGCATGCTCTCTCTCGCGTACTCTCTCGCGCGCACGCTCTCTCTCTCTCTTGTGTGCATGCTCAGTCTCTGTCTCGTGAGCGCCTTTGGAGCGAGTTTGCACCTGCTGCGCTCTCCCCAAGCCTCCCGACTCCCGAGGAGACCTTCAGAGCACAGCGGAGCTTTCCAGACGGTGGGAATGGGGACCTTGGAGGTGGCAGGAGGTTGGCTTTAAGGGGGCGTAATTCCAAAGTGTGGCCTAGAGCGCAAAAACGTGTTAATCTGAGCCTGCTTGCTGTCAACCTTGGCACCCCAAGCTGGAAAGTTAAATAACCTCTGTGTGTCTGTCTATATATGTTGTGTGTCTATGGAATTGAATGTTTGCCATGTAAATGTGCAATGCAATTAGGGATGCACCAAGCTATGCATTGCCTGGCATAGAACAGCCTTGGCCAGAGTCCTATGGTGTCTTTAACATGCATACATTTTCATGTGGCAGCAGTTGAACATTTCCAACCATTCCTGTTTAAGGTTGCAGGAGTGGAATTTGACAAATAGCAATATAATGCATGGATGCGGAAGGAGCATGGATGTACATACATGCACATGTGTATGAATTTCAGGGCTGTGCAATATGTGACGATCTCGGTCACCAAAATTGACTAATTGACACTCCCGGTAGACTGCCACCAACCTAATGGGTCATTAGGATTTACTCTTAATTAAAACTCTAAATAAATGAAGTGTCTGTAGCGTTTGGCCTTTACAACAACCCACCACCAAGAATGTAATCTGAGGAGACCGAAAGATGACAGAGGCTTCTATTAAAAGTTAATAAGAAAAGTATTTATTAACTACAAACGAGGCTATCAAATAGGCACAGATCGTATTGGTTCTACTGAGAGGCAACTGGCGTACGGTTACAACAATGATAGACTTAGAACAGCGTGATGGTTGCAAGATTTACTATATATGTGCTAGAGCGTAGAGGTTACTTATTAAAAAGGCTATTATTACTTCTTCAGATCTTTCGTTCAGTTCCACAGACAGTACTGAGACTTGTCTCCCAACTCCCACCTAATAGTTCCACTAGATGGTTGTTGTACTAAACTTCTGGAACATCTAATCACCTAGATCGTTCCCTGAGTCTGGCTACTACTGGGTTACTCGTAACCCACACAGTCTAGGAGTCCAACTACCTGTCACTCTATCTCCAGAGATGACCAGGTAACCCAACTGCCTATCACAAGAACAGTTCTAATTGGCACTCTTCCACAAGCGTTCCCACTAGAATGACTACTAGCCCTAAGGGCGGTCAGAACTGAGTCGTGACTCCCACTAGTCCAGCCTATTCCTACGTGGTGAATTGCTTAGGAGACTGTCAGTCTCTGTTGCCAAGGCTCTGGTGATACTCCCCCAGAAACCTTGCTCAAGACTGCCTCAGGCGTAGATGCTGAATCTACAGCCTGACTCTAAACAGCAGAGGCTGGAGATGTGCGTCTGCACAGCCTCGCTCTAAACTCCAAAACTCCAGACTGAAACTTTCTCTGACAGGACTTCTACTCTGCCAGCTCCAACTCCTCCCCTTCTACTCTAGCCAATCACAGCCTCTACACTGTAGCTAGGCACAAGCCTGCAAGGCCACGCCCCTTGCTCTGGCTTCCTTCCCTTAATGGTTGCGGGCTGCAGCCACCTCTCCAAGATGGATGCCAGCACAACCAAAACAGGATTTCTAAACCCCTTCTAAGCAGGCCTCGGCCCTGCTTAAGGCAGGCGAGTCCTTACACATGGCAACTTTGGGTATGACTAGATGACCTCTGGAGGGTCCCTTCCAACTCTATTTTTCTAAAATACTGTGTAACATTTGAAAAAAATGATCTGTTCCTGGTTTGAAAATGTTGTTTCCTGTTTTATTGTGTAGTCCTGACTCTGAAAGTAGTTGTTCTACTCCAGAGACTTAGTGCAAGGCTGGAGGGAGGCTTGCACCAGCAAGTCCCTTCAAGGAATGGGGTTTCTGTGTGGGAAGTTTGGCCCAATTCTGTCATTGGTGTGGTTCAAGGGGCTCTTTGATGGTAGGGGAACTACAACTCCCATGTGTCAAGGTCTATTTTCCCCAAACTCCACTGGTGTTCACATTTGGGCATACTGAGTATCTGTGCAAAGTTTGGTTCAGATCTATCATTGCTTGAGTCCACAGTGCTCTCTGGATGTAGTTGGACTACAACTCCCAAACTCAAGATCAATGCCCACTAATCCCTTCCAAGTATTTTCTCTTGGTCATGGGAGTTCTGTGCACCAAGTTTGGTTGAATTCCATTGTTGGTGATATTCAGAATGGTCTTTGATTGTAGGTGAACTATAAATCCCAGCAACTACCAAATGTCAAGGTCTATTTTCCCCAAACTCCACTGGTGTTCACATTTGGGCATACTGAGTATCTGTGCAAAGTTTGGTTCATGTCTATCATTGCTTGAGTCCACAGTGCTCTCTGGATGTAGATGGACTACAACTCCCAAACTCAAGGTCAATGCCCACTAATCCCTTCCAAGTATTTTCTCTTGGTCATGGGAGTTCTGTGCACCAAGTTTGGTTGAATTCCATTGTTGGTGATATTCAGAATGGTTTTTGATTGTAGGTGAACTATAAATCCCAGCAACTACCAAATGTCAAGGTCTATTTTCCCCAAACTACACCAGTGTTCACATTTGGGCATATTGAGTATCCATGTGAAGTTTGGTCCTGATCCATCATTGTTTGAGTCCACAGTAGTCTCTGGATGTAGGTGAACTACGACTCCAAAACTCAAGGTCAATGCCCACCAATCCCTTCCTGTATTTTCTATTAGTCATGGGAGTTCTGTGTGGGAAGTTTGGTTCAACTCCATCCAGGGGCGGCTCAAGCAGTACGCAAATTACGCATTTGCGTAGGGCGCCGCGTCCCCAGGGGCGCCTGCCTGGGTGCAATTTCGTAGCAAGAAGGTCTAGTTCCAGGGAAAGAAGAAGGAAAAAGGAAATGGAAATAGCAATAAAACATACATATATATCATCACATAATTACAAATTGAAAGCTTTAACGAAGAGCCAAGTTTTAAGAGCTTGGTGAATGACCATAAATCGGAGGCAAGGAGTTTCACAGGGTTGGAGCAAGGACTGAGAACGCCCTACACCTTGTAGAGTCTAGGCGTGCTTCCCTGGGCCGGGGATATGTAGGTTTTCCTGGGCTGGTCTTGGTGGTCTCTGATGGCAAACGTACGAGAGGCGATCCCTGAGATATTTAGGACCCTGACCTGTGAATGGCTCTGAACGTTAAGACCAGTGTCTTATAGGAAGCCCGATGTTCAATTGGGAGCCAGTGGAGACGTTGCAACACCGGTGCTATGTGGTGTCTCATAGGTGTCCGCATGAGTAGTCTGGCGGCTGCATTTTGAACCACTTGAATCTTCCGTGTCACTGAAAGAGAATTACCAGCATACAGTGCATTACAGTAATCCAGCCTCGAGGTGACAGTGGCATGGATCACCGTTGCAAGCAGGCCCGAATCACCCATAAGGCCACACTAGGCCATGGCATGGGACGCAGCCGAAGGGGGGCTCCTGTAGCAACCCAGTTCTCTTTTGTGCCTGGGGGGCAAGGGGCAGCACCGGGGGTCCCACTTGCATTGGAGCCAGCCGCAGCTGATGAGGAAATGCAGGAAGGGGTTAATGCGTTAGCTGGGCCTTCCTCTCCCACCGAGAGCTTGGCTTGGGATGATGGATGGCCGGACAGCTACGATAACTGGGAAGGTCAGACTGACTCAGAAAGTGTTGATAGTGATGATTGTTATGAGAAGCCAGGTGGTTTCGGGTCGCAGGAGAGAATCAGGGAAACAGTGGAGGAGGAGGCCATGGAAGCCGAAGGGGAGTCTGGCTCTCATGAAGATAGTACACCAGGTGCTGGGAGGCAAGGACGGGGCTTCGATAGGAGAGAGAGCATCGAGTCCAGCAGGAGGGGTTGGCACCGCAGCCTAGAGCGGCAGAGAAGTGCGAGATCCCGTAGCACAGATTGGCGCCGAAGCCTAGAGCGTCGGGGACCTCGCCAAGGGGATTAAGTATAGGATCCGTGGGAACGGATCCTCAGTAGCTCGGCCACTTCTATCCTAAGCGGAGTGAAGCGAGCAAAGGACCACGGAGCCAAGTTGCCGGCTCGTGCCTTGCCAAGAAGTTTCTTGGGTCTTGTTTGAACTTTCAAATTATGGTGGGGTGTGTTTCTGTTTCAAGCAATAGAAGATCAATGTGGGAGATCACTTTCACAATATTATTTCAATTTATTTCATCTTCATTCTTTTCCAATTATGCGTGGATGGTGGATTGAAGATCCATATGGCATCAAAACATTGGTGTTTTCCTTTACAAAATTATAATCCATAAGGTAACATGTCATCAAATATAATTCGGATTACACTCAATGTCGGGTCGACGGTATCAAGCCATCCGTTTCGCCGTTTCCGGCTTCTTCGGGACCTGCCACATACTATCTACTGTCCAATCCACTGGTCCAATATCTATTAGATTAAACATAAATAGTTTTCAATATATAATCCCATATTCCTGTTATATATACATTTTTGTAACCTATACATATAGGTGTGATCCCACATAAGAAAACACATTCCCCAAAACAGTAGGCAAGAGGCAATATACATCAATACATTTCAAAAGGCATTACATACATATAGCACAATCAATACATACCCAAAATATTCAGTCATAGCATATATGTATGTGGACGCAGCCACTTTCCCATTCGGTTGGACAATGCTACTGAGAAAAGCCGCGGCTTAAGGGGACTCCCTCCGCACCTGGCGCCAGGTGCAAATTATATCAAAATTTCTCCTATGGATAAACGGTCGTTTAACCCCCCATTGTCCAACCGAATGGGAAAGTGGCTGCGTCCACATACATATATGCTATGACTGAATATTTTGGGTATGTATTGATTGTGCTATATGTATGTAATGCCTTTTGAAATGTATTGATGTATATTGCCTCTTGCCTACTGTTTTGGGGAATGTGTTTTCTTATGTGGGATCACACCTATATGTATAGGTTACAAAAATGTATATATAACAGGAATATGGGATTATATATTGAAAACTATTTATGTTTAATCTAATAGATATTGGACCAGTGGATTGGACAGTAGATAGTATGTGGCAGGTCCCGAAGAAGCCGGAAACGGCGAAACGGATGGCTTGATACCGTCGACCCGACATTGAGTGTAATCCGAATTATATTTGATGACATGTTACCTTATGGATTATAATTTTGTAAAGGAAAACACCAATGTTTTGATGCCATATGGATCTTCAATCCACCATCCACGCATAATTGGAAAAGAATGAAGATGAAATAAATTGAAATAATATTGTGAAAGTGATCTCCCACATTGATCTTGTTTGAACTTTGCCTTGTTCCTTGATCCGCATTGCCTTGCGGAGCCTTTTGCCAAGCTTTTTGCCAAAGCCTTTTGCCAAGCCTTTTGCCAAGCCTTTGGATTGGATTGTTACAGACTCTTTCCTTGGATTGATCTTTTCAATATTTTATGGACAATTACCTTTTCACCTGTTCTTTATTATTCAATAAATAGTTAGCTGATTACCGTCTCTGTGTGTGTGATTAAGGGGCCGGCCGAGTCCTTGCGACGTGACAGCTCCAGATCCGGACCCCCCCCCCCATTTTTTAAAGTCGATCTTCGGGCGCTTCTGTGCCTGTGCGCCATCCATGCCCACCCCCGCCCCCCTTTGCTGCACTCCTCCTTGGCTCCCACCCACCTCTTCCTCCTTGTGGCTCCGCGCGCCTCCTTCTTCCTCCGCGCGCCCCAGGGGCGAGCCTTCCCTTCCTTCCTCCTCCTCCTCGCCACGCGCCCAGCTTCCTTGAGTCAAGGAAGCCGGGAGCATCGCAGAGGAGGAAGGGAAGCGCATGGCGAGGAGGAGGAGGAAGGAAGGGAAGGCTCCCCCCCCCCCCAGGGGCGGGGCTTCCCTTCCTCCTCCTCCGTGACAATCCCAGCTGCCTTGAGTCAAGGAAGCCGGGCACATGGCGAGGAGGAGGAAGGAAGGGAAGGCTCGCCCCGGGGACGGGCCTTCCCTTCCTCCTCCGCGACGTGCCCAGCTTCCTTGACTCAAGGAAGCCGGCACATGGCAAGGAGGAGGAGGAGGTGAGGGGTGCGGTACAGGTTGGTTTGGGGGCGTAATTCCAAAGTGTGGCCTAGGGCGCCAAAATTGGTTAATCCGGGCCTGGTTGCAAGGGCCTCAGTTGGAAGGTAGGAAGCCAACTGCCTCGCCTGGCGGAGGTGGAAGAAAGCCTGCTTACTAATGGCGGAGACCTGAGCTTTTCCCTGCTGCGGATGGAATTAGAGATTCACTGTCAAAGGTGGGCAGCACTACTAAACGCACAATGCAGCAGTAGGAATATACAGCCAAACACACAAGGGAAGCGAATACACAAATTAGCAAAATTAGCAATGTAATATTCACAGTGTCAATACACACATATTAGAAGGACGCCACACAAAGCCCATAGATGGTTATACATCACCAGTTAATGGCAGGGAGTTGTGGGAAAGTCAAAGTTGTTGACTTTTGGATTACCACCTCCTCCTTGAACTTTTTCCGCCCTGGTCTACGCATCCCCACCCGTTGAACTCTTTCCCACAACTCCCTGCCATTAACTGGTGATGCATAACCATCTATGGGCTTTGGATGGCGTCCTTCTAATGTGTGTGTATTGACACTGTGAATATTACATTGCTATTTTTGCTAATTTGTGTATTCGCTTCCCTTGTGTGTTTAAAGGTGGGCAGCAGGCAGGCCAGCTCCAGGGGCCGACCAGGCCATAAGATTTCAGTTTTATCTGGGTTCACCTTATGTCTACTCGCGTGTAGCCAACCTATCACGGCTTCCAGACACAGGGAGAAACTATCAGGAACTGCGGTTTCCCGCTGCTGCTGCTCCGCCTTTGACTCCATCATTGGTGGAGTTCAGAATGCTCTTTGATTGTAGGTGAACTATACATCCCAGCAACTACAACTCCCAAATGACAAAATCACCCCACCCCACCCCAACCCCACCAATATTCAAATTTGGGCGTATTGGGTATTTGTGCCAAATTGGGTCCAGTGAATTAAAATACATCCTGCATATCGGATATTGACATGGCAATTCATAACAGAGGCAAAGTGACAGTTGTGAAGCAGCAACAAAAACAAGGTTATGGTTGGGGGTCACCACAACATGAGGAACTGTATTAAGGGATCGTAGCATTAGGAAGGTTGAGAAACACTGGCCTAGAGGATTGTGCCTTCTTGCAAAGCGGAAGGGGGTGGACTAGATGGCCTCCTGGGTTCCCTTTCCAACTCTATAGAGTCTATTGTGCTGCCATGCCACACACAGGCCTCTAATGACAAACCCGGATGGTCCAAAGCCTTGTTAAAATGCCAGGCGCTCACTTGTGAGTTTCCAAATAGGGGAAACCGTGCCAAAGAGAAGGCCTCCCACCGATGAATAATACCATGGAGAGCGCAGCATCCTTTTTTTCCTTTTGTTGCCTGCGTCCCTCCCTCCGCCTCTTTCCTCTCCTCCATTGGGACGCTTCATTTCCCCCTCCAATTACGGCCCTTTCCCTTCCTGGCAATGAAAAGCAAGCCGGCCCAATGCCAGGACCACCAACCATTGCAAACGCCGCAGAAAACTCTTTCCTCCCCTTGCTCCCATGATTCATTTTGCATATACTGTGTGTGTGTGTGTGTGTGTGTGTATATATTACAGAATGCAAATAAGTAAGAAATCGCCCTCTTTCATCCTCTTTCATCCCTGCACACCCCAATTCCCTGAAGAGAAGACCTTTAAACAGCTGGGGCTGGCTGAGCATACTGATGGAGAGGATGCAGCTGTGTTTCCATGGTAACAGCTGCCATGGAAACACCATCAAAGCTGTGGTCCTTGCTGATGATGGATGGTAGAGATGCAGCTTTAGCCTTGGGGTCTCTATCTATGACTGATGGAGATATCTTTATCTATATATATCTTGGGGAGTTGGACTAGATGGCCTTTAAGGGCCCCATCTGCACTTTCAATATAGTCTTGCAGGTCGAAACTGCATTATATAGTCAGTGTAGACTCATATTAAGAAGCTTGATGCCGTTAAACCGCATTATATGAGTCTGCACTGACTGTATTATACCCATTTCTTTGGGAGTTGAACTAGATGGCCTTTAAGGGCCCCATCTGCACTGTCAATATAGTCTTGCAGGTCGAAACTGCATTATATAGTCAGTGTAGACTCATATTAAGAAGCTTGATGCCGTTAAACCGCATTATATGAGTCTGCACTGATTGCATTATACCCATTTCTTTGGGAGTTGAACTAGATGGCCTTTAAGGGCCCCACCTGCACTGTCAATATAGTCATGCAGGTTGAAACTGCATTATATAGTCAGTATAGACTCATATAAAGTAGGTCCATGTCCTTAAATCACATTATATGAGTCTGCACCGACTATAGTGTGACCGTTTCTTGGGGAGCTGGACTAGATGGCCTTTAAGGGCCCCATTTCCACTGTCATATATAGTGATGCAGTTTGGAACTGCAATATATAGTCTCATATGCCATTAAACCACACTAAAAGAGTCTGCACTGACCCTATAATGTAGTTTGGGACTAAACTGTACAGCAGTGTTGATTACCTTAAAAATAATTCTGCATATATGATACATATGCTTCGCAGAGTTGCTCTCCCAATGCTATGCAATCAGGAGAGATGTCATTTTACTAGGTCTTGAGGCTTCTTTGCCAAATAATGCTGTTGCTTAATAAACGACAACTCCCATTGCATTGAGCCAGGGAAGTTAATGAAAGAGGAATCAAACTCCATTAAGTCCACAGTGTTGATGCAACTATGTAAATGGTAAGAGAAATACAAGAGCTGAGTGAAAGAAAGTATGGTAATTTGGGGAAGTTGTATCTTCTGCAAAGCTGCAAAATGTTATCTTCTATTAGTTAAAATCAACCCGAAACAGCTTCGCCGGATGGTTCCTTGCAGACGCAATATTGGCCGCAAAGAAGGATTTCTTTGTGGTCTTTGCTGCGTCAAATGCCCTTAGAAGGGTATCAAGACATGTTCAATTTGGCCCGCTCGGATCCAAATGCCACACGCCCTCTAGTCTCCTCTTCCTTGATTTTAACTAAGAGACGCTAACGAGTTATGTTGTATTGACTTTGTAATGATTGTATATATATGCCATTGTTTTAATTGTTTTTACGATGTTCAGCATTGAATTTTGCTACTGTAAATCGCTTTGAGTCGCCCGAAAGGGCTGAGAAAAGCGGTATATACATGGAGTAAATAAATAAATCCCCAGAATTAGTTAATCTGCATTAATTCCACAGTGTGTATGCACCTGGCAGCTCATGAAAGTGGGTGCATAGAAGCAGAGTGTTGGAAGGGAACCCCAAAGGTCATCCAACCCAACCCCCTTCTGCTGTGAAGTAAGACCACGAAAGTCCATACATCTTTCAATTGGCTTCTCGGAAACCTCCGTCCCGAGAGTGGGAGGAAGATGAGATAAAAATAAACAGAATCAATAAAGGAACGAGGCAGCAAGACTTCAACAGAAGCGCGCAGCTCTGCGCCAACCAAACATATGCCTTTCTCCCAAAAATAAACCAGTCATTAATATTCCAAAAAATGTAAACAAACTGCAAGTCTGATGTTGCAACTGACGACCTCAATTCAAGGCAGGAAGGCCATCTTGGAGGATACGTATCACACCCTCTCTAGAAAACACACCCAGGGTGCAGCAATGCCAGGGATAGGCAAACTAAGGCCCGGGGCCGGATGCAGCCCCTTGGGCTCTTTTCTCAGGCCCTCCTCTCTCTCACCATCCCATTCTATCCTTCCTTCCTTCTCTCTTTCCTTCCTCCTTCCTTCTCTGCCCTCCTTCCTTGCCTCCCTATTTCTCCCTCCTTCCCTTCCATGCTTTCGTCCTTCCTTCCTTTTTCTTTCCTTCCTTCCCTCTTTTATCCCCCCTTTCATTCCCTTCTACTCTTCCTTCTCTTCCTTCCCTTTTTCCTCCCTCCTTCCCTCTCTTCCTTTTTCTCTTTCCTTCCTTTCCTTCCTCTCTCCTTCCCTCTCCCTCTTTCTTCTTCCTTCCTTCTCTTCCTCCCATCTTTCTTTCCTCCCTCCTTCCCTCTCTCCCTCTTTCTTCTTTCTCTTCCTCCCTCCCATCTTTCTTTCCTCTCTCCTTCCCTCTCTTCCTCTTTCTTCTTCCTTCCTTCTCTTTTTCCTTCCTCCTTCCCTCTCTTCCTCTTTCTCCTTCTTTCCTTTATTCCTTCCTTCCTTCTATTCCTCCCTTCCTTGTCTTTTTCCTCCCTCCTTCCCTCTCTTCCTTTCTTCTTCCTTCCTTCTCTTCCTCCCTTCCTCCCTCCCTCCCTTCCATCTTTCTTTCTTCCCTCCTTCCCTCTCTTCCTCTTTCTCCTTCCTTCCTTCTCTTCCTCCCTCCCTTTTGTCTTTTTTTCCTCCCTCCTTCCCTCTCTTCCTCTTTCCTTCCTTCCTTTCCTCCCCTTCTCTTTTTCCTCCCTCCTTCCCTCTCTTCCTCTTCCTCCTTCCTTCCTCCCTCTCTCCCTCCTCTTCCTCCATCCCTCCTGTCTTTCTTTCCTCCCTCCTTCCCTCTCTTCCACTTCCTCCTTCCTTCCTTCCTCCCTCTCTCCCTCCTCTTCCTCCATCCCTTCTGTCTTTCTTTTCTCCTTCCCTCTCTTCCTCTTTCTCCTTCCTTCCTTCCTTCCTCCCTCTCTCCCTCCTCTTCCTCCATCCCTTGTCTTTCTTTCCTCCCTCCTTCCCTCTCTTCCTCTTTCTCCTTCCTTCCTTCTCTTCCTCCCTCCCTTTTGTCTTTTTTTCCTCCCTCCTTCCTCTTCCTCTTTTCCTTTCCTCCCCTTCTCTTTTTCCTCCCTCCTTCCCTCTCTTCCTCTTCCTCCTTCCTTCCTCCCTCTCCCTCTCTTCCTCCATCCCTTCTGTCTTTCTTTTCTCCTTCCCTCTCTTCCTCTTTCCTTCTTCCTTTTCTCTCTTTTTCCTTCCTTTCTCTTCCTCTTCCTCCTTCTCCCTCTCTCCCTCCTCTTCCTCCATCCCTCCTGTCTTTCTTTCCTCCCTCCTTCCCTCTCTTCTTCCTCCTTCCTTCCTTCCTCCCTCTCTCCCTCTCTTCCTCCATCCCTCCTGTCTCCATCCCTCCATCCCTTGTCCCTTTTGTCTTTTTTTCCTCCCTCCTTCCCTCTCTCCTTCCTTTCCTCCCCTTCTCTTTTTCCTCCCTCCTTTCCTCTCTTCCTCCATCCCTTCTGTCTTTCTTTCCTCCCTCCTTCCCTCTCTTCCTCTTTCTCCCTTCCTTCCTTCCTCCCTCTCTTCCTCTTCCTCCATCCCTTGTCTTTCTTTCCTCCTTCCTTCCTTCTCTTCCTCCCTCCCTTTTGTCTTTTTTTCCTCCCTCCTTCCCTCTCTTCCTCTTTCCTTCCTTCCTTTCCTCCCCTTCTCTTTTTCCTCCCTCCTTCCCTCTCTTCCTCTTCCTCCTTCCTTCCTCCCTCTCTCCCTCCTCTTCCTCCATCCCTTCTGTCTTTCTTTCCTCCCTCCTTCCCTCTCTTCCTCTTTCTCCCTTCCTTCCTTCCTCCCTCTCTCCCTCCTCTTCCTCCATCCCTTCTGTCTTTCTTTCCTCCCTCCTTCCCTCTCTTCCTCTTTCTCCTTCCTCCCTTCCTTCTCTTTTTACTTCCTCCTTTCCTCCTGGGGGATGTTTAGCTTGGAGAAGAGAAGGTAAAGAGGGATCATGAGAAACAGGTTTCAAGATTTCGAAGGGCGTCCCATTGAGGAGGAGGAGGAGGAGGAGGAGGATGGAGGGGGGAAACTGACTTCTGCTGCTCTAGAGACCAGGCCACGAGAAGGGAGCCATGGGTTCAAATGGCGGCAGGGAAAGAGATTCAACTGCAAAGATGAGGAAGAAGGTGGTGGCCTAGGCTGCCTGGGAGTGTGGCGGAGTCTCCTTCTCTGGAGGCTTTTCCGCAGAGGCTGTCTATTGGGAGTGCTTTGATTGTGCCTTCCTGCATGGCGGGGGGTTGGACTGGATGGCCCTTGGGGGTCTCTTCCAGCTAGGGTTGCACGTTGTCCCTTATTCTAAGGGACGTCCCTTATTTTGGCCCTAAAATTTGTGTCCCTTATTTTCAGGCCCTGTCCCTTATTTTTGACTAGCAGGACAGGACTGGGCGGGGTTGACTAGAGGAAGGTGCGCGCTGCGGTTTCCATGGCAATGCCTGCCCGGGGATTCCAACTCGCAGGGCAGCCTGCGTCCCCGTTGGAAGGAAGAGGCGATACAGGACTTTTTCAAAGTACAGTAGACTAATTAACCGTTACCCAAGGGGAATGTTGGATCATGTTGGATAACGATAGTTTCTGGTTGCTTGAGAGTTACTCTTAAAATAGGCCTAGCTGTGCATCCCAATACTATACAATGCTGTGTATCCCATACTATACTATACCATTAACTATTGACATAATAATCATGAAGATGTACTGTCTTATAAAATTTATTTTATTTTAATGTTTAGACCAGTGTTTCCCAACCTTTTTTGAGCCGCGGCACACTTTTTACATTTGTAAAATCCTGGGGCACACCACCAACCAAAATGACACAAAATGACACTCTAACACAGTAATACATAGAGTTAATATGCTTTTTTAATGTATTTATGCACTCAGTGTGAAACCTGGGCCTGTTTCAATGAACTCAACATAGATATCCTGGCAGGAATGGCAGAAAGACACAAACTTCCCACACAAAACTCCCATAACCAAGAGAAAATGCTATAAGAGTTTGGTGGGCATTGACCTTGAGTTTTGGAGTTGTAGTTCACCTATATCCAGAGAGAACTGTGGCCTCAAACAATGTTGGATCAGGACCAAACTTGGCATGAATACTCAATATGCCCAAATATGAACGCAGATGGAGTTCAGGGGAAATAGACCTTGACATTTGGGAGTTGTAGTTGCTGGGATTTATAGTTCCCCTACAATCAAAGAGCATTCTGAACGCCACCAATGATAGAACTGGGCCAAACTTCCCACACAGAACCCCCAGGAGGCAAGAGGAGGTCTCTACTTGGGGAAAGGGAGGCGGGCCTTCCCAATGCATGGAGAGGGAGAGACCAAGTAGACACCGGGTGGGGAGGGGGGGTGTTTGTAATTTTGTGCCTTTATCGAGGTAGGTTTCTTAGGGTTTTTATACTTCAACACACTAGACTCTTCCCCCCCCCCCTTTCCTGGAGGTTCCAATTTCCCACGGCACACCTGATGATTGCTCACGGCACACTAGTGTGCCCCGGCACACTGGTTGGGAAACACTGGTTTAGACAGTGCACTTTTAAAGTCAGCAAAGTCAAGTGCTAAATACAGATGGAGAAAATTAGGTACTTCTAATAATGTTTTTTTCTGCATGACAAAGCATGCGGAAACATCCCATGTCCTGTTAAGAGGGTGTAAGTCAGTTTCTTTTGTGAGTTTCAATCATTATCTTATTCTGTTAATAAAACTATTTCTACCTAATGTTTGAGTTTCAAGTTTTTAATGAAGTGTCTGTTATTTTTTTTGAAAAATCCCGTAAATATCCCTTATTTCTTGTATCAAAAAGCGGCAACCCTACTTCCAGCTCTAGGATTCCAGGATTCTGTATCAGGAGGAGCCAATACGGGGTCTCGTGGGTACACTTTTTCTCTCCCACTCACCATCTCATCTTGACCAAGACCAACCCTTTCAGGATCCCCTCTCTGGCCCACCATGAGGCCCCCAAATTACAAAGTTTGCCCATGCCTAGTCTATACTGTAAAATTAATCCAGTTTGAAACCACGGCTCATTGCAATGCAACGGGACAAGGATAGTTGTCCTCTTGCAGGGTCTTTTCTTCCAAAAGTATTGCTGCAATTCCCATGATTCCACATCATGAAGGGGTTACAAGTGGTGTCAAACTGCATTAACTCTGCAGTATAGATGCAACCCCGGGACTGGCCTTTGCAGAGAGGGGGGGGGGAGGGAGGCAGAGAAGCCTTTCGTCGGCTCATTTCCAGACACATTACAAACTGGGCAGACCTCTGGGTGAACTCTCATGCACCAACATGCACCACGGCAAAAAAAAAAAGTCTGGCTTCTCTTCCTTATAGAGACACAATGTTCCCAAATCGAGAGACTACACATCCCATCGATCTGCAAACAGTGGGCAGCAACTGTTTTTGCACTGCGCAAACCTCCTTTTCTTCTGATATCCGCTGACATCTAAAAGCATCACCAGGTGAATTAAATTCCATTTCCCACCCACAAAACCTGCATCGTGCACAAAGCATTCATAGGCTGCTTTGCAAGGCTGGTAATACATGCAATTATTCCATGCTACATGATAGGTATCTCTATCTCTATCTCTCTATCTATATCTTTATTTATCAATCTCTATCTCTATTTATCTATCTATTTCAATATTTATATCTATCCCTTTATCTCTATCTATCTATACCTCTTTCTATCTTTATATCTATGTCTCTATCTATCTATCTCTAAGTATCTCTCTCTCTCTCTCTCTCTCTCTCTCTCTCTCTCTCTCTCTCTCTCCATCTCTATCTATTTATTTATTTATTCATTATTTATTTATTTACGGCATTTTATCCCGCTCTTCTCAACCCCCGAGGGGGGACTCAGAGCGGCTTCCAAAAGGCACAATTTGTTGCCTAAATCAGTGTTTCTCAACCAGTGTGCCGTGGCACACTAGTGTGCCATGAGCGATCATCAGGTGTGCCGTGAGAAAAGCTCTCTGCCCCCCTTCCTTCCCCCCTCCTCCTGCCGAACTCCTGCTGCTTGGGAGAGGAGGAGGAAGGGACGGGCGGCCGCAAAGAAAAAGAAGAAGGGACCGGGGCACCGCCTCCTTCGGCCGTTCCCCAGCCAGCCTCAATCTGCCATGACTCCCGCCATGACTCTCGCCCCTTGCTTGTTGAAGCCACGCGGAGGAGCCCCACCTACTGAAGCCCGTCCACGCTCATGCTCCTCCTCTGTGAGAGAGCTGAAGCCGGGAGGAGGGGGGGAGCATGATGCAGCCTGGCTCCGCCCCCTCCCCCTGGCTTCAGCACTCCCACAGCTTTGCCAGCCTTGAGGGGGCAGTGCCAAGCCAGCGATGGCAGAGCCAGCACAATGCTGGCTTGCCCCCTCAAAGCTGGTAAAGCTGTGGGAGAACTGAAACCGGGGGGAGGGCGGGGCATGGCGTGGCCTGGATCCGCCCCCTCCCCCAGCTTAAGCGCCCTCACAGCTTCGCCAGCCTTGAGGGGGCAGTGCCAAGCCAGTGGTGGCAGAGCCAGCACAATGCTGGCTTGGCACTGCCCCTTCAAGGCTGGCGAAGCTGTGGGAGAACTGAAGCCAGGGGGGCGGAGCATGGTGTGGCCTGGCTCCTCACCTGACTTCGGCACTCCCAGCAGCTGCTCCCAGCAGTTCACCATCCCCCAGCCGTTCTTTGCTGTGTTACAGTGTCATTTTGTGTCATTTTGGTTGGTGGTGTGCCCCCGGATTTTTTTAATGTTAAAAGTGTGCCACGGCTCAAAAAAGGTTGGGAAACACTGGCCTAAATCACAATCGCAGTATAAAAACACAATATAAAACCCTCCAGCATTCGACACTAAAATACATTAAAATACAATTATATTCACACATCCTATGCATTCACCTATGTTAAAAACAGTGTTCCGTCCATAAAAGCATTGAGCCCTATTCACCAACTTTCCATTAAACTACTAAAGTGCTGTCCTGTGCCAACGCCTGGTCCCACATCCAGGCTTTCACTTTTTTCCTAAATGTCAGGAGGGATGGAATTGATCGTATGTCGCTAGGGAGCGCATTCCACAGACGGGGAGCCACCACCGAGAAGGCCCTCTCCCTCGTCCCCACCAGCCGCACCTGGGAAGCCGGCGGGAGCGAGAGCAGGGCCTCCCCGGGTGATCTTAAAGTACAAGGTGGGACGTAGCGGCAGGTGCGTTCGGACAAGTAAGCTGGGCCAGAACCGTATAGAGCTTTAAAGGTCAAAACCAGCACTTTGAATTGAGCCCGGAATTGGACCGGCAGCCAGTGGAGCCGACACAACAGGGGGATGGTATGCTCCCTGTATGTAGCTCCAGTTAGTAGTCTGGCTGCCACCCGTTGGACTAGTTGTAATCTACCTATGCATCTATCTATCTATGATCTATCTATGCATCTATCTCTCTCAGGGGTGCTCACACTTTTTCAGCATGCGACCTACTTCTAAAACAACCAAGTCAAAATGACCTACCTACCGACTACTCAGAGAGCCATAAAAGCAAAATATTTGGAAATTTATTTCAGTGAGAGCCATATAATATATTTTAAGCCTGAATTCAACTAAATGTGAGTATAATAAGCCCCTGAATTTATTCATAATAATAACGATGATAATATTCATTCAGCTTCTGTTACTACTACTACTACTAATAGTAACAACAACAATAGGTTCCTAGAGTAGGAGGAGACCTCCAAGGGTCATCCAGTCCAACCTCCTTCTGCCATACGGGAAAAACACAAAGTATTCCTCACAGATGGCCATTCAGCCTCTGCTAGTAATAATAATAATAACAATGGGTTCCTAGAATAGGAGACCCCCAAGGGCCATCCAGCCCAACCTCCTTCTGCACCTGGGCGGCATCGGGAGCCTGCGGGGCGGGACTGAGCCTTCCTCCCGCCCTGCCTGCGATCTAGCAGGATGCCCTACGCCACTTTTTCAGCATGCGAGCTACTTTTAAAACAACCAAGTCAAAAAGATCAACCTTCCGTGTGAGTGTTCGTGTCACTGCGTGTGTGCTCCTGCCGCCCACGCAGCGCTCCTTCCGCAGGGCATTGTGGGAACAAGAGAGCACGAGGCGGGGCCTCCGGAGGCCCTGCCTCGCGCTCCGCCCTGCCTCTCTCTCGTCCGGAAGCAACAGTGCTCCCTCGTTCCCACAATGCCCCGCGGAAGGCGCTCCCTCGTTCTCGCAATGCCCCGCAGAAGGAGCGCCACGTGGATGGTGCGCGCGCGCAGGGCGGAAGCATCCCATCCGGCTGCGATCGACCTCCTTTGGACTCGCGATCGACTGGTCCATCGCGATCGACTTCGTGGGCAGCCCTACCCTATGCAATCTACCTGTAGATCGCGATCTACCTAATGAGCACCCCTGATCTATCTCTATCTATATCTATCCATTTCTATCTATATCTCTATGTATCTATATCTATCTATCCCTATATATCTGTCTCTATCCATCTCTATCCATCCATCCATCCATCCAGCTATATTTCTATCTCTATCCATCTCTATCTCTATCTATCTCTACCCATCTGTATCTATCTATATCTAAGTATCTATCTCTATCTATCCATCTCTAGGTCTCTATTTCTACCTACCTACCTACCTACCTATCTCTATAGCTCTATCTCTATCTACCTCTATACCTCTATCTCTATATCTGTATCCATCTCTCTCTCTCTATCTATCCATCCATCCAGCTATATTTCTATCTCTACCCATCTCTATCTATATCTATCTATCTAAGTATCTATCTCTATCCATCTCTAGGTCTCTATTTCTATCTATCTATCTATCTCTATCTACTCTCTCTCTCTCTCTCTCTCTCTCTCTCTCTCTCTCTCCCCTCCCTCTCTCTCTACCTCTATCCATCTCTAGGTCTCTATATCTATCTATCTATGTATCTCTATCTATCTCTATATCTATCTGTCTCTATTCATCTCTATCTATATCTTTTTCTATCTATCTATCTCTATCTATCTCTATATCTGTCACTATCCATCTCTCTCTCTATCCATCCATCCAGCTATATCTCTATCTATCTCTATCCATTTCTATCTATATCTCTCTATCTATATCTATCTATCTCTATATCTATATATATCCATCTCTCTATCCATCCATATCTATCTACCTACCTATCTACCTATCTATCTATATCTCTATCTATCTCTATCCATCTCTAACTATCTATCTAGCTCTATATCTATCTCTATCCATCTCTCTCTTTCTCTCACTCTCTATCTATCTGTCAGTCTTTCTATCTCCCTCCCTCTCCCTCTCTCTCTCTCTCCCTGTCTCTCTCTCTCTCTATGTAGGTAATACCTGAAATTATCTCAAGTCTACGGTCTAGACATCCTATTGTTGTCCGCAAGTAGATCCATTTAATAAATGGGACTGACCTACACGATAGCACAGAATTCAACAATTACTCCCCAATATATCACTTGAATCAATGGGATTTACCTAAATGTACAACACATAGCAACAGATGCAAAAGGTCTAACCTAATTTCTATATTTCGCACACCTTGGTCTAAATGTGATCATTACTCCCAAGTAGACCCATTGGGATTTGCCTACATATTAGCACCCAATTCAACATTTGATACAATAAGTTTGTCCTAAGAGCAATACCTGGGATTATCTAAATGCCATATGGCTTGCTCAAAAAACATTCCTATAACCTTACAACATATAAAATACTACTTAAAGGTTAGCCAATAATTCAGCAATTAGTACAACAGGTCTACTCCAATAGCAATAGACAGACTTCTGGTCACCAGTTCTGTTTATTTGTTCAGTCTGTCCATCTATCTATCTATTTTATGGTCACCATATCTGTTTATTTGTTTTATATCTATATATCTATTTATATCTATATCTACCTATGTATGTATCTGTCTGTGTATATGTGTATATATATACACACAGAGAGAGACACACACACAACAAATAAACAGTAATGTTGAGCATATATTGTTATTGTTGTTGTTGTTGTTTTATAGCCTGCTTTTTTCTTCACAAGGAGACTCAAAGCAGCTGATATATTCACCATATGTATGTATGTGTATATGTATGTATATGTGTGTATGTATGTACATGTATATATACAGTAGTCCTTTAATAGTAAACACAGGATCTATTTTAATCCATATGTATGTGTGTGTATGTATGTATGTATGTATATATGGTATATGTGTATGTACGTGTACGTGTACGTGTGTGTATATACAGTAGTCCTTTAATAGTAAACACAGGGGTCCATTTTAATCCGTATGTATGTATGTGTATGTATGTGTGTGTGTGTATGTGCATGTGTGTATATATATATTTATATATAGTAGTCCTTTAATAGTAAACACAAGGATCCATTTTCATCCGTATGTATGTATGTGTATGTATGTGTGTGTGTATGTACATGTGTGTATATATATATATTTATATATAGTAGTCATTTAATAGTAAACACAAGGATCCATTTTAATCTGTATGTATGTCTATGTATATGTGCGTATGTACATGTGTGTTTGTGAATATATATATATAAAGAAAGAGAGAGTAGTCCTTTAATAGTAAACACAGGGATCCATTTTAATCCGTATGTATGTATGCGTATGTATATGTGTGTGTGTGTATGTACATGTGTGTGTGTGTATATATATAGAGAGAGAATAGTCCTTTAATAGTAAACACAGGGATCCATTTTAATCTGTATGTATGTATGCGTATGTATATGTGTGTGTGTATGTACATGTGTGTGTGTGTATATATAGAGAGAGAATAGTCCTTTAATAGTAAACACAGGGATCCATTTTAATCCGTATGTATGTATGCGTATGTATATGTGTGTGTGTGTATGTACATGTGTGTGTGTGTATATATATATAGAGAGAGAGAGAATAGTCCTTTAATAGTAAACACAGGGATCCATTTTAATCTGTATGTATGTATGCGTATGTATATGTGTGTGTGTATGTACATGTGTGTGTGTGTATATATAGAGAGAGAGAATAGTCCTTTAATAGTAAACACAGGGATCCATTTTAATCTGTATGTATGTATGTGTATGTATGTACGTGTGTGCGTGTGTTTGTGTAGTAGTCCTTTAATAGTAAACACAGGGGTCCATTTTAATCCGTATGTATGTATGTGTATGTATATGTGTGTGTGTATGTACATGTGTGTGTGTATATATATATAGAGAGAGAGAGAATAGTCCTTTAATAGTAAACACAGGGATCCATTTTAATCTGTATGTATGTATGTGTATGTATGTACGTGTGTGCGTGTGTTTGTGTAGTAGTCCTTTAATAGTAAACACAGGGATCCATTTTAATCCATTTTTAACCGTGGAAGTGACCAGGAATGGATGTGGCCTTCTGTGCTTGTTCTATTTTTAATTTGATTGATTTTCCACTTCTCTTCTGCCCTGAAGGCAGCAAAAATCAGCTTCATAAAATACTCAAGACACTCTTAGAGCCTGACACCGTGACACCTAAAACCAAAATAAGGAAGGATTATAGGGATTTGTGGGTGCTGATCCAGATTATAGGGTGCATCCTGACACCCCTTGAAACTGTCAAGGCTCAATGCGATGGGATCGTGGGAGTGGTAGGCTTGCAAGGCTTCTCCCAAAACCATTGCGTTGAGTCACAGCAGTTCAAGGGGTGTCAAACTGCATTAAGTCTACAGTGTAGATACATCTGAAGCCACCCACACAATTGATGCCACCCTTGCAAAAAGGTTGGGCAGAAACAGGCACCTCCAAAATGCAACGTGCCTCCCCAAAAGTGTATTAAGTGACCCCCAAAAATGTAATATGTCCCCCAAATGTATCATGCGACCCCCAAAAATGTAGTATTTGCCCCCATCAAATATATATAATGCCCCCAATGCAAAACATCCCTCCAAAATGTAATATGTGACACCAGGATGTATCACGTGACCCCAAAAATGGAATATGCCCCCCAAAGGGTATAATGTCCCCCCAAATGTAAACTATCCCTCCAAAATGTAATATGTGACCCCAAAATGTAATTCGTTTCCATAAAAAATTACTATGCTCTCCAAAAATATATCATGCCCCCAAATGTAAAATATCACCCCACAATGCAATATGTGACCCCAAAATGTAATTCGTTTCCATAAAAAATTACTATGCTCTCCAAAAATATATCATGCCCCCAAATGTAAAATATCACCCCCCAATGTAATATGTGACCCCAAAATGTAATTCGTTTCCATAAAAAATTACTATGCTCTCCAAAAATATATCATGCCCCCAAATGTAAAATATCACCCCCCAATGTAATATGTGACCTCAAAATGTAAATATATGTGTCCTCCATTAATGTATGTTCCCTGGATGTAAAATATCCCTCCAAAATGTAATGTGTGACCCCAAAATGTAACATGTAACCCCAGAATCTATCAAGTTCCCCAAAATGTAACATGCACCCCCAAAATGTGCCATGCCTCCCCAAAATATATATCCCCAAAATGTAAAAACATCCCCCAAAATGTAATATGTGACCTCATAAATGTAAATATGCCCCCCAATATGTCCCTGCAAAGGTAAAATATCCCTCTGAAATGTAATATGTGCCCCCAAAATGTAACACATCCCCCAGAATCAATCAAGTGCCCCAAAATGTATCATGCACCCCCAAAATGTACCATTCCCCCAAAAATGTAATGTCCCTCCAATGTATCATGTCCCCAAAATGTAATATGTGCCACAAGATGTAGTATGTCCCCCCAAAAATGTATGTCTCCCCAAATGTAAAATATCCCTTCAAAAAGGTAACATGTAACCCCAAAATGTAAATATGTCACCCCAAAATGTATGTTCCCCAAATGCAAAATATCCCTCCAAAATGTAATAAGTCATTGTATAAAATATGTCCCCCAAAATATATCAAGTGCCTTAAAAATGTGTCATGCAGCCTCAAAATGTAAAATGTCCCCCAGAAATGTACTAGGCCCCCCAAAAATGCAATGTCTCTCAAATGTATTGTGTGCCCCAAATGTAAAATATCCCTCCAAAATGTAACATGTGTTCCCCAAAAAGACATCGTGTCCCAAAGTGTAAACTATCCTCCCAGAATGCAATATGTGACCCCCAAATGTAATATGCCCCCAAAACCTATCATGTCCCCCAAAATGTAAAATATCTCACAAAATGTAATATGTGGTCCCAAAAATGTAATGTGGCCCCCCCAAAAAAACATATCATGTCCTCCCAAATGAAAAATATCATTCCAAATATCAAATGTATGATGTCCCCCAAAATATAACATGCGAACCCCAAAACGGAATCTGCCCCCCCCAAAATGTAACACGCCCCCAAAGTGTAACTTATCCCCCAAAATGTATCATGCTTCCTATAATGCAATATGCCCCCAAGTGGAATATGAGCAGACACACATGTGCCCCCAAAGGGGTTGACCAGACACGCATGTGCCCCCCAATTTTGATATGCCCCCCAAAATGTAACAAATGTATCCTTCAGAATGTGACATGCCCTCAATGCATGGCTCTTCCTCCCAAAAGGGGTCCCCAAAAGAGTGGCACCTCCTTACCTTGCTGGGGCCCCCACCCAGGTATTTGGGGGGTGCTGGGGGTCCCCCTTCCCCTTCCTTTCCCTCTTCCTCTTCCTGGCTGCCATCCTTCTTGAAGAGGGTGTAGAAGATGTAGACCACCAAGGAATAGAAGGCGTACATTTGCAAAGGGGGGGGGGTCCCCAAAAGATACACACACACACACACCTTCCTTTGGCAGGGCTTCCCAAAGAGGGGTCCCCTTGCCTCCCCCCCCCCAAAACAGATCCCCTTTGGAATGGGGCTTCCAGAGAAGGGAAGCTGCTGGGTTCCCCCCCAAAAGAGACCCTCCTCTTGCAGGGTTTCCAAAGGAAAGGACACTCGAGCCTCCCTCAAAGAGCTCCTGGCTTTTGGGGGGCGGTGAGGAGGGGGCCTCCCTTGGCAAAAGCGCCTCCTCCTCCTCCTTGCAGCCGGCTCCAGGCGCGCCCCCGCAGCAAAGCGCGCTCCCGGCACCGGCACTGGCTGGCACTCCCTTTGCCGCAGCTTCTGCTTGGCAGCAGGCAAGCCAAGAGATGGATGGATGGATGGATGGATGGAAGGGGCCACCCCAAAGGCCATCTAGTCCAGCCCCCTTCTGCCAGGAAGGAAGGCACAACCCAAGTCTTCCAAATAGACTACCATTCAGCCTGTGTTTCAATACCTCCACAGAGTCCAAACTATAGTTAGAAGGGACCCCCAAAGGTCATCTAGTCCAACCCCTTCTGTCAGGAAGGAAGGCACAATCTAAGCCCTTCCTGACAGATGGTCATCCAGCCTGTGTTTAAATACTACCACAGTATCCTAGAGTTGGAAGGGACCCCAAAAGTCATCTAGTCCAACCCTCTTCTGCCAGGCAGGAAGGCACAACCCAAGTCTTCCAAATAGACTACCATCCAGCCTGTGTTTCAATACTTCCACAGAGTCCAAACTATAGTTGGAAGGGACCCACAAAGGCCAGCCAGTCCAACCCCCTTCTGCCAGGGAGGGGGGCACCATCCAAACCCTCCCAGCAGATGGCCATCCAACCCCAGACTAAATCCTAGAGTTGGAAGGGAACCCCAAAGGCCAGCCAGACCAACCCCTTCTGCCAGGCAGGAGGGCACCATCCAAACCTCCCAGCAGATGGCCATCCAACCCCAGTCTAAATCCTAGAGTTGGAAGGGATCCCCAAAGGTCATCCAGTCCAACCCCTTCTGCCAGGGAGGGGGGCACCATCCAAACCCTCCCAGCAGATGGCCATCCAACCCCAGACTAAATCCTAGAGTTGGAAGGGATCCCCAAAGGCCATCCAGTCCAACCCCCTTCTGCCAGGGAGGGGCACCAGCCAAACCCTCCCAGCAGATGGCCATCCAACCCCAGTCTAAATCCTAGAGTTGGAAGGGATCCCCAAAGGCCATCCAGTCCAACCCCCTTCTGCCAGGAGGGGGCACCATCCAAACCCTCCCAGCAGATGGCCATCCAACCCCAGTCTAAATCCTAGAGTTGGAAGGGATCCCCAAAGGCCATCCAGTCCAACCCCCTTCTGCCAGGGAGGGGGGCACCATCCAAACCCTCCCAGCAGATGGCCATCCAACCCCAGTCTAAATCCTAGAGTTGGAAGGGATCCCCAAAGGTCATCCAGTCCAACCCCCTCTGCCAGGGAGGGGGCACCATCCAAACCCTCCCAGCAGATGGCCATCCAACCCCAGTCTAAATCCTAGAGTTGGAAGGATCCCCAAAGGCCATCCAGTCCAACCCCCTTCCAGGGAGGGGGGCACCATGGCCTCCCAGCAGATGGCCATCCAACCCCAGTCTAAATCCTAGAGTTGGAAGGGATCCCCAAAGGCCATCCAGTCCAACCCTCTTTCGCCAGGGAGGGGGGCACCATCCAAACCCTCCCAGCAGATGGCCATCCAACCCCAGTCTAAATCCTAGAGTTGGAAGGGATCCCCAAAGGCCATCCAGTCCAACCCCTTTCGCCAGGGAGGAGGGCACCATCCAAACCCTCCCAGCAGATGGCCATCCAACCCCAGTCTAAATCCAGATCCCCAAAGGCCATCCAGTCCAACCCCTTTCTGCCAGGGGAGGGGGCACCATCCAAACCCTCCCAGCAGATGGCCATCCAACCCCAGTCTAAATCCTTGGAAGGGATCCCCAAAGGCCATCCAGTCCAACCCCCTTCTGCCAGGGAGGAGGGCACCATCCAAACCCTCCCAGCAGATGGCCATCCAACCCCAGTCTAAATCCTAGAGTTGGAAGGGATCCCCAAAGGTCATCCAGTCCAACCCCCTTCTGCCAGGGAGGGGGGCACCATCCGGGGGGGGCACCATCCAAACCCTCCCAGCAGATGGCCATCCAACCCCAGTCTAAATCCTAGAGTTGGAAGGGATCCCCAAAGGTCATCCAGTCCAACCCCCTTCTGCCAGGGAGGGGGGCACCATCCAAACCCTCCCAGCAGATGGCCATCCAACCCCAGTCTAAATCCTAGAGTTGGAAGGGATCCCCAAAGGCCATCCAGTCCAACCCCCTTCTGCCAGGGAGGGGGGCACCATCCAAACCCTCCCAGCAGATGGCCATCCAACCCCAGTCTAAATCCTAGAGTTGGAAGGGATCCCCAAAGGTCATCCAGTCCAACCCCCTTCTGCCAGGGAGGGGGCACCATCCAAACCCTCCCAGCAGATGGCCATCCAACCCCAGTCTAAATCCTAGAGTTGGAAGGATCCCCAAAGGCCATCCAGTCCAACCCCTTCTGCCAGGGAGGGGGCACCATCCAAACCCTCCCAGCAGATGGCCATCCAACCCCAGTCTAAATCCTAGAGTTGGAAGGATCCCCAAAGGCCATCCAGTCCAACCCCTTCTGCCAGGGAGGGGGCACCATCCAAACCCTCCCACAGATGGCCATCCAACCCCAGTCTAAATCCTAGAGTTGGAAGGGATCCCCAAAGGCCATCCAGTCCAACCCCTTCTGCCAGGGAGGGGGCACCATCCAAACCTCCCAGCAGATGGCCATCCAACCCCAGTCTAAATCCTAGAGTTGGAAGGGATCCCCAAAGGCCATCCAGTCCAACCCCCTTCTGCCAGGGAGGAGGGCACCATCCAAAACCCAGCAGATGGCCATCCAACCCCAGTCTAAATCCTAGAGTTGGAAGGGATCCCCAAAGGCCATACATTCCCACCCACTTCTGCCAGGGAGGAGGGCACCATCCAAACCCTCCCAGCAGATGGCCATCCAACCCCAGTCTAAATCCTAGAGTTGGAAGGGATCCCCAAAGGCCATCCAGTCCAACCCTCTTTCGCCAGGGAGGGGGGCACCATCCAAACCCTCCCAGCAGATGGCCATCCAACCCCAGTCTAAATCCTAGAGTTGGAAGGGATCCCCAAGGCCATCCAGTCCAACCCCTTCTGCCAGGGAGGGGGGCACCATCCAAACCCTCCCAGCAGATGGCCATCCAACCCCAGTCTAAATCCTAGAGTTGGAAGGGATCCCCAAAGGCCATCCAGTCCAACCCGAGCACCATCCCCAGTCCAACCCCTTCTGCCAGGGAGGGGGCACCATCCAAACCCCTCCCAGCAGAGGGCCCTCCAACCCCAGACTAAATCCGAGAGTGGGACGGGATCCGCTAAGGGCTTCCAGTATCCCCTTCTGCCAGGGAGGAGGGCACCATCCAAACCCTCCCAGCAGATGGCCATCCAACCCCAGTCTAAATCCTAGAGTTGGAGGGGGATCCCCAAAGGTCATCCAGTCCAACCCCCTTCTCTGCCAGGGAGGGGGCACCATCCAAACCCTCCCAGCAGATGGCCATCCAACCCCAGTCTAAATCCTAGAGTTGGGAGGGATCCCCAAAGGCCATCCAGTCCAACCCCTTCTGCCAGGGAGGGGGCACCATCCAAACCCTCCCAGCAGATGGCCATCCAACCCCAGTCTAAATCCTAGAGTTGGAAGGGATCCCCAAAGGCCATCCAGTCCAACCCCTTCTGCCAGGGAGGAGGGCACCATCCAAACCCTCCCAGCAGATGGCCATCCAACCCCAGTCTAAATCCTAGAGTTGGAAGGGATCCCCAAAGGCCATCCAGTCCAACCCCCTTCTGCCAGGGAGGAGGGCACCATCCAAACCCTCCCAGCAGATGGCCATCCAACCCCAGTCTAAATCCTAGAGTTGGAAGGGATCCCCAAAGGCCATCCAGTCCAACCCCCTTCTGCCAGGGAGGAGGGCACCATCCAAACCTTCCAGCAGATGGCCATCCAACCCCAGTACCATCCAGCCTGTGTTGAAAGGTCTCCAGAGAAGGAAAGAGACTCTACTGGCGTCCCAGGCAAACAATATTTCCACTGTAGTTGGAAGGTGTCCACAAAGGACATCTAGTCGAACCCCATTCTGCCATGCACAATCTAAGCCTTCCAGACAGATGGCCATCCAATCTGTGTTTAAATACTTCCACAGAATCCTAGAGTTGGAAGGGACTCCCAAAGGCCATCCAGTCCAACCCCCTTTTGTCAGGTAGGAGGACGCCATCCAAACCCTCCCAACGGATGCCCATCCAGACTTGTTTAATCATTGAATTCCACAATCCTAGAGTTGAAAGGGACCCTAAAAGGCCATCCAGTCCACCCGCCTTCTGCCAAGCAAGAAGACACAATCAAAGCCTTCCCAACAGATGGCCACCCAGTCTATGTTTAAATACTTCCACAGAATTCTGGAGTTCGAAGGGACCCCAAAAGGCCATGTAGTCCAACTTCATTCTGCCAGGCAGGAAGGCACAATCCAAGTCTTTGCAACAGATGGCCATCCAGCCTGTGTTTAAAAACATCAATGGAATCCTAGAGTTGACCATGACACCCCAAGACCATCCAGTCCAACCCCTTCTGCCAAATAGGAGGACACCATCCAACCCCCCTGACAGATGTCCATCCAGCCTGTGTTCAGGCCCGGATTACCCATAAGGCCACCCGAGGCCATGGCCTCGGGCGGCAGATTTGGGGGCGGCATTTCCGGGCCTGAAGGAAGGGGTGAGGGGAAGTCCCACCGCCCATAGGGAGACTCACGCGGCTTCCCGCCGCCGCCCCGCTCAGGCGGGCGGGCGCCAATCCTTCCTTCAGTGAAGGAAGGAGGGGCGCCGGTGCGAGCGCGGCGGGGGAAGCCGCGTGAGTCTCCCTAGTGGGGGGGACTTCCGGCAGCACCTTCTCCCCTCACGCTGGCAGCGGCTCCGCCCCTCCTCCCTTCAGTGAAGGGAGGGGACGGAACCGGCGTGAGGGAGAAGGCACCGCTGGAAGTCCCGTCCCTAGGGAGACTCAGTCGCCCGCCCCGCCGCCCGTGCCCCAAACACGAGCGGGCGGTGGCGGCACCGCGCTTCCCTAGGGCGGGACCGCTGAGGGAACCCTGGGAGCTCGCCGCCTGTGCCCTAGGGCACGGGACGTGCCTTCCCCCGCCTCCCCGCTTGCACGGGAGGCAGCAGGGGAAGGCACGTCCGTCGCCCTAGGGGAGGCGAGGCTCTCCCAGCTTCTTTTCCCTCACACCGGCTCCGCCCCCGCAAGAGGCCCCGCCCCCTCAAGCGGCCACGGCCCCACCCCCTGGGGGGTGGGATTTAGAGAGTGGCCTAGGGCGGCAGAAGCCTTTAATCCGGGCCTGCCTGTGTTTACATACTTTCACAGAATCCTAGAGTTAGAAGGAACCCCCAAGGGCCATCCAGTCCAACCCGCTTCTGCCAGGCACCCAAGACTTTCCCAAGAGATGCTCATCCCTCCTCTGTTTAATCATTGAACTCTATAATTCTAGAGATGGAATTTGGACCCCCAAAGGCCATCCAGTCCAACCCCCTACTGCTAGGCAAGAAGGCACAACACAATAATCATGATAATAATACATTTTTATTTCTACCCTGTTACCTTCTCTTACAATCACGCACAATTACATTATAAAACAATATGCAAGCCCTCCCAACAGATGCCCATCCAGCCTGTGTTTAAATACTTCCTTAGCATCCTAGAGTTGGAAGATATCCCCAAAGGCCATCCAATCCGACTTCCTTTCTGCCTGGTCCGAAGCCGTAATCAAAGCCCTCCCAACAGACGCCCACCCAGCCTCTGTTCAGGCAGTGAATTCTATAATCCTAGAGTTGGAAGGGACCCCCAAAGGCCATCCACTCTGTCTCCCTTCTGCCAGGCAGGACGACACCATACAAACCCTCCCGACAGATGCCCAAAGGGTGCTTCTCCCCAACGCTTCTTCTTTTTCATCCTGGAGAGAAGTGACTAGCAGAGAGCAATCAAGAGGGTTTGGTCCTGGTCCCAGTCCTGTTCAACATCTTTATTCCTGACTCCGATGGAGGTTTAGAGGCAGGGGCGGCTCAAGCAGTACGCTAATTATGCATTTGCGTAGGGCGCTGCGTCCCCAGGGGCGCCGGCCCGGGTGCAGTGTGCAAGGCAGCTGAAATTCAAGGGGCACATGCGCACTGTGCTCAACCAATAGGCAAAGTAATCAACCCACCACCAAGACTCTATCCTTAGAGGGCATGCGAATCAAGTTTGATTAACCAAATTAGGAGGAGAGAGCTAATACTCCAGAGCAGTGTTTCCCAACCGGTGTGCCGTGGCGTGAGCGATCATCAGGTGTACCGTGGGAAATTGGAACCTCCAATACCCTTTCTTTCCCCTTCTCCCGAATACTTTTTCTTCTCCACTCGGCCTCCTTTCTTCCCAGCCTCGCTCTGCTCGCTTTGCCTTGCTTTGCTCACGCGGCCGCTTCTGCCACCATTTTGATCCAAGGGGGCAGCGTGAGCGTGTTCAGGAGGGGAGGGAGGAAGACATGGGGCGGGTCTGCACAGTAGCGCCCGCACGGGTCACGTCTTCCTCCCTTCCCCCTCCTCTCCTGAACACGCTCATGTGAGCAGAGCGAGAAGAAAAAGTAAGTGTTGGGCAGGAGGGGGAAGAAAGGGCGCGAAGGGGGAGGAAAAGGTCTCTGTTGAAATCTCTATTCAAACGTGAACCTTCCAGGTGTTTTGGACTCCAACTCCCACCATTCCTAGCAGCCTCAGGCCCTTTTCCTTTTCCCCCCTCAGCCACTTAAGCAGGAAAGGGCCTCAGGCTGTTAGGAATGGTGGGAGTTGAAGTCCAAAGCACCCAGCGGGCCAAAGTTTTCCCATGCCTGTTTTAGGGACCTTACGGTGGTGAGCCTCCTTCCAACATTGTGATTCTGGATAGAAAGCAAACAACAACATAACATAACATTGTTTGAGTCCACAGTGCTCTCTGGGTGTAGGTGAACTACAACTTCCAAACTCAAGGTCAATTCCCAAGCAAACCCTTTCAGTACTTTCTGTTGGTAATGAGAGTTCAATATGCCAAGTTTGGTTCAATTCCATTGTTGCAAGAGTTCAGGATGCTCTTTGATTGTGTGTTAACTATAAATCCCAAAAACTCCCAAATATCAAGGTCTATTTTCCCTGAACTCCATCTGTGTTCACATTTGGGCATATTGAGTATTCATGCCAAGTTTGGTCCTGATCCAACATTGTTTGAGTCCACAGTGCTCTCTGGATATAGGTGAACGACAAGTTCTAAACTCAAGGTCAATGCCCACCAAACTATCTGTATGACTGTGTTTGAGTGTCATTTTGTGTCGTTTTGGTTGGTGGTGTGCCCCAGGATTTTGTAAATGTAAAAAATGTGCCGCGGCTCAAAAAAGGTTGAAAAACACTGCTCCAGAGGACAGGATCAGGCTGCAAAAATACATTAACAGATTAGAGTGCCGAATGGCCAAAACTAACACAATGGATTCCAACCAGGGGAAATGGAAGGTACTCCACTTAGGCAGAAGCAAATAAAATGCAGAGATACAGGACGGGGGACGATGCCTGGCTCCACAACAGTCCATATGAGAAAGAGCTGGGAGTCTTCTTGTTGCTGAACCCGAGCCAAGAGAGTGATGCAGCAACTAAAAGAGCCAATGTGAGCCTAGTGTCCACATCGAGGGACGTCCCGGTGCCTCCCTATTCGGCTTTGGTCAGACCTCTTTACCTGGAATCACACTGTGTCCAATTCCGGGCAAAGCACTTAGAATCATAGAATCCTAGAGTTGGAAGAGACCTCTTGGGCCACCCACCCCAATCCCTTTCTGCTAAGAAGCAGGCAGGGGCGGTCTAAGGTAATTTTAAATGGTAGGCGAACATTATTTTGGTGCCCCCCCCCAAAAAACACATTATTTTGCCGCCCCCCATGTAAAACAAATATCCAATTATTATATCACCATAACACTCGGAGTATTATATTGTATCAATGTATATACAATATATTATACCATACTCATACTATATTATATCATAATTATATTATACTGCATTACAATATAATTATATTATAATATATTGACATTATAATATAATGTAACATTCTATTATATTATTATTATAAAATAATAAAATTATTTATTTAAATAAAATTATCATCTACTAAATATTTTCATGACTCCTATAAAACTCAAATAACCCAAAATAAAGTAAAATAAAATATTATATATTACTATTTTGTACAATACCACTATACTGCAATATTGTTTGTAATATTACATGTAATATAAAATATATCATTATTCTATTGTTATATTGTATTTGTATTATATTGTATGACAATATTAAGCAGAACTGTATAATAATCAACAAGAAATGCAATGTAAATGCATCAAAATCAGAATATATTACCTCCCACCCGTCTCATAATTCATAGGAGTCTCCCATAAGTCCAAAATTAGGATCCCAATGTAAATGTAAATAGAAAAACAGTCAAAATGTTCAAATGAGGTCGAATACAGGCAGCGCGGCCTGGGCAAACTTGGGCCCTCCCTCCCTCCCTCTAGGTGTTTTGGCCTCCAACTCCCACAACTCCTCATAGCCTCAGGCCCCTCAGGTCTAGACAGAAATAGAGCCGAAGAAAGGAAGGAGGGAGAGAAGAGGTCACAGAGGAGGAGGAGGAGGAAAGCCCTTCATTCATTCCTTCACTTACACTTCCTTCACTGATTCTTTTCTCCTTCCCTGCAAATGCGCGCACGCGGCGGAGGCAAAGGGAGAGGGGAAGCACTCCCTGCCTGCCCGATAGGGAGTGCTTTGCTTACAGGCTTCTGCGCAAGGGAGCTACTGGGCATGTGCGGAGGTTTTCGCGCATGTGCAGTTGCTCCTGCGCTCAACTTCAGCTCCAGAGCAACTGCGCCTGTGTGAAAACCTCCGCGCGTGCCCAGAAGCGGCGTCGGAGCGCACAAGGCCGGGGTCAAAAAGCAGGCAGCTGCAGCACTGTCTGAGGAACATCGGCAGGGCCAGGATGGCGCCCCATGCTGCCAGGATGGCGCCCCCTTCCCAGATGGCGCCCTAGGCGGCCACCTACTTGGCCTATCTTGTAGGACCGCCCCTGGAAGCAGGACTATTGCATTCAAAGCACTCCCAACAGATGGCCACCCAGTCTCTGCTTTAAAGCCTCCAAAGAAGGAGTCTCCACCACACTCTGGGGCAGAGAGTTCCACTGCTGAACGGCTCTCACAGTCAGGAAGCTTTGGAGCTGACTGAGGTAGTTCGCTTCATTATTTGCTTTTGTGCCTTTGAGCAGACGCTCAGAGGTCAGTAAATCAGCAGTCATTGCCTTGGTCTTTTCACTATTCGCTGCTACTTCCTGGCTGTGATGGCATGCCCGAGCCTTTGGGAAAACTACAGTGTCTGGATTTACTTGGGGGCTATTTGTATACCTTCTGATAAGATTAAGACCCTTAGCAGACAGAAGCACTTTAGGCAAGCTGGGGGGGGGGGATAACCAAAATGAGTTTACTACAAACAAGGTGAATAAAGGGTTAACTCCACCCGGGACTATCATAAGGTAACTTAAAACAATACATTACTTGGAGTAATCTCTCTAGGGTCTTTGAAAGTCTCTTGCCTCTGGTGCAAAGAGATGGTTAAAACTGTCTCAATCTTCTTTCTTGTGAAGCACAAGCTGGTCATAAGCTTCTGTTGTCCTTTGGACTGGTGGTATAAAAATACTGCTGGATACAGGTGCTAAGGATGCCTGTTTGAATTGCTTGGGCCCAGTATTACCAGACAATCCCAAACCTAAATCACAGTAGCTCTGCTGTAGCAAAGAAGGAGGAGTTCAGCAAGAAAGCTCTATACAGGGAAATGGAATGGACCGACTAAGGCTGGCCTCTGGGGGGATTTTAAGCTCCACCCAAAACTAATACAAAGGAAGGTATCTACTAGGCCTGGACAAGTTCGTAAAATCGGAATGAATTCGGGTTAAATCTGCTTTTGAAGCCATTTCGAGGCGATGTAAGCAACCCGGAAGTATCCTTGCCATTTCAAAGTTTTTCTGCCATTTCTCATAAGTGAGTTGGAAATGATTCAGCTTTTCAAACCAGTGCAGATGGATTCCCTTCTTTCCTTTCCCTCCCGCATGTGGTGAGAGCTGCGTTTAACCCAGCTTGCATACGGCGCTCGCCCACGACTGATGCGGGAGAGAAGGAAATCCGCATCCAAATAGGGTTAAACTCTGCGCCCGGGAGTTAGGGAACCGAGGACCGGCTGGGCGGGCAGGGGAACGAGCAGGGCCTTGTCTTCAGGCAGGGTCTGCATTCCCTGTTTAACCCAGTTTGGATGCGGATTTCTTCCCTCCCGCATCAGTCCTGTGGCGAGAGCCGCATTTAACCCAGCTTGGATGTGGTTCTCACCACAGGACTGAGGCAGGAGGGAAGAAATCCCCATCCAAACTGGGTTAAACATGGGTGTCTGCCATTAATGAAGCCATTCTGAAATTTCCCAATTTTTCCAAATAAATTTCAAAATTCTCTGGACGTCATTCAGATTTCGAAATCAAGAAGATCTATTTTCTGCGTGGCGCACCATCCACGCGCTGCTCCTCCCGCGGGGCATTGCAGGAACGAGGGAGCGCGAGGCGCGGGGCCTCCGGAGGCCCTGCCTTGCACTCCCTCGTTCCTGCTGCTCCCGCGGGGCATTGCGGGAATGAGGGAGCACGAGGCGGGGCCTTCGGAGGCCCGGCCTTGCACTCCCTCGTTTCCTGCTGCCCGCGGGGCATTGCCGGAACGAGGGAGCGCGAGGCGGGGCCTCCGGAGGCCCTGCCTTCCACTCCCTCGTTCCTGCTGCTCCCGCGGGGCATTGCGGGAACGAGGGAGCGAGGAGCACGGCGAGGCGGGGCCTCCGGAGGCCCTGCCTTGCACTCCCTCGTTCCTGCTGCTCCCGCGGGCATTGCGGGAACGAGGGGCGCGAGGCGGGGCCTCCGGAGGCCCTGCCTTGCACTCCTCGTTCCTGCTCCTCCCGCAGGGAATTGCGGGAACGAGGGAGCGCGAGGCGGGGCCTCCAGAGGCCCTGCCTCACACTCCCTCGTTCCTGCTGCTCCCGCGGGGCATTGCAGGAACGAGGGAGCGCGAGACGGGGCCTCCGCAGGCCCTGCCTTGCACTCTCTCATTCCTGCTGCTCCCGCGGGGCATTGCGGGAATGAGGGAGCGTGAGGCGGGGCCTCCGGAGGCCCTGCCTTGCACTCTCTCGTTCCTGCTGCTCCCGCGGGGCATTGCGGGAACGAGGGAGCGTGAGGCGGGGCCTCCGGAGGCCCTGCCTCGCGCTCCCTCGTTCCCGCAATGCCCTGCAGAAAGAGCGCCGTGCGGAAGGTGCAAGCGCACAGGGGAGAAGCGCCCCATCCAGCTGCGATTGACCTCCTTTATTCCCGCAATCGACTGGTCGATCACGATTGACTTCGTGGGCAGCCCTGATCTACATTATTGGGAAAACCTATGAACAGGGGGAACTAAAGCAGAGGAGAGGAAAAGGCAGAGCCAAAACTTGTCAGGTGGTGCAATATCTAAGCAGTGTAATTTCTTCAGTGGTGTAGGGCACAGACACCCTGTGAGAATGCAGCATGTCTCATGAAGAGCCACATCCAGTGTTTGAGCGTGGTGAGATGTATTCCACACTGCGCATGCGTATTCTGAGCTGGAAGGGCGAAGAGGGTGACTAAAAGTGTGCCGCCTGGACCCTGCTCCTGGGACCGGAGGAGCCGCGGCCCCTGGAGGGCCAAGCCGGCCGCATCGGGTTCCGCGGCGACCGGACCCCAGGGAGAAAGAAGAAGCAGCGAGTGGTGAGCGGCGAGAGGCGAGCGGCGTGGGAGAGGGCGGCCGACTCGCTGAGCAGACGCTCGGACCCCGTGGAAACGGAGGAGGAGGCAGGCGGCGAGGGAGAGGCGTGCAGGTCGCCGGCTGTGGGTCTGCAGACCGGGCTGCTCCCAGGCCCGCCACGCCCGCTTCCTGAGGGGCGAGCGGAGGGGTGCCAGCCGACCAGCGGAGGAGGCCTCCCTTTTGAGGAGAGACCTGAGGACGGGGCCATGGCTGGAGAGTTGGAGACGCCCTGGTGGAGCCCCTGGGGGGCATTGGGACGCAGGGCCTTCCTGGGCTTGCCGAGGGAGGCGTTGGCCGGGGATCCCAAGATGGCGCCGAGTCTGAGCTGCTCGGCGTCCTCAACCCCGCCCCCCCCTGCATATCCCAGTGGCTGAGGCCGCGCCCCCTCCTGACTGTACTCTGGAGCAACCATTGCTGGCGAGACCACCACTAGAGGCACTAAATGTGGCCCAGGTGCTGGCTAAGGTACCCGGGGAACGACCTCGTCGCCGGGCCTGTAAAATTCCACTGAACCCCCTTCAAGGTTCCCAAGGTCCGATGCCTCTCATGTCTGCATCCCCCACCTATTGGTGGCCGGCCTGCTGCTATCGGTGGCCCTGTGACCGGGAACATTGCTGACATTGGAGGTCCTGAGGCCGGTCCCCCTCCCCAGTGTCCCGATGGGATGCCTAGGGGCCATGGACAGCCGATGGCTGCCGCGGGGCATGGCCCGAGTCATGGCGGGAGGATTAGTAAACACCTGAAAAATCCTCCGCCACTTCAGACGGAACAGAGGCGGGGCAGGAGGCGGGGCCGGGAGGAAATCTCAGCCCTGCGCTGCAACACCTCTGCAAGGGAGGCCTGCTTTTGCTTCGACAAAAGGCGACCTCCGGAGGGTTCCGTTCAGGACCATCTCAAACGGAAAATATATCTTGTGCTGGCCCTCAGGCGCGAGGTGCCTCCGTCGGCGAACCTCCAATCCAGGAGGGTGGACAAGCCGCCGATGATGAGACCTAACCCACAGGCCAGCAACGCTCGCCACTGCATGGACCTTGAGTCTTTAAGGACGCTCTTCGATCTGTGGGACCATCCTCGGCTCCCCCCTTTCGACGGACATGCTTGATAGCTCTGACCGGATGGCTCTGCCTTTTGGGCATGAGCTTGGCTTCCCTCCCCTATTGGCTGTGGTCCCCCCTGTTGATGTTTTTACCTTGTGTATGCTCTGTATGTTCTATTTGTGTATGCTTTGTATTTCTATGTCAAACTGTGAACCGCTCTGAGCCCTCGGGATAGAGCGGTATAGTAAGTTTGAACATAAATAAAAAATAAAATAAATAAAAGGGTCAATGGCCTGGAGACCATGGATCACTATTGTTGCAGTCCAGAGCAGGAGTCCCTCTGACTCTCAACACCACACAGTTGAGTTAAAAATAGAAAGCAGTTTATTGAAAACAGTAGAAGCCACAGCAAATAAAGTAATCCATAGTAAAAAGGTAGATCCAATTGATTAGAAAGTAAAAAAAAGAGCAATGAATACACAAAGCAAGAGTCCTAGAAAATACAATGAACCAGAGACTTGAATTCAAAGGCAAAAAAACAACAACAAAGGTATTTAAACAGGAATCAATCAAAGAACAAGGTCCAGGAACATGGCATGGAGAACTATGTATCTGTAGAATCCAACAATGCTTCCTCTGAAAGCTAAGCTCCTGTTGGGAATCAGCCTGTGTTTGTGTTTCAGGTGTCAGCTCCCAAAAGACCACGCAATTCAAACCATTCCTTCCCACTTTTCCCCTTTCCCACTCTGCCCTTCCCGCCAAGGCTTTGGGCCATTGTTTCACACACTCCGTATCTTCCAGGTGCCTTATCGTTGTTTAGACCAGGGCTGCCCAACTGGTGGCCCGGGAGCTGTACACGCCCCCCCAGCCTGTTGGACACGGCCCCCGCTATGCCCCCGGCTGCCATTTTTAATTTTTTTTAAAAAAAAAATTTAAATGGCGGCGGGGGGGGGGGGGAGGTGGGGCAGGGAGGAGGAAGTGAGCCAGCTCCTCCTCCCTGCACCGCCCTCTTTTTCCCTCTCTCGCCGGCGCCGATGCAAACCGGTTTGCATCGGCGCCGGCGAGAGGGGACAGTGGGCAGTGCAGGGAGGAGGAAGAGAGCTAGCTCCTCCTCCCTGCACCGCCCCTCTTCTTCCCTCTCTCTCCGGCGCCGATGCCTTGGAAGGGAGGGTCCCCGCGGCGCCTGCCTCCCTTCCAAGGCATCACGGCAGCGGCGAAAACTCCCGGCCAGCCTGGATGGCTGGCGGGGGAGCGGCGCTCGCTTCCCCGCCAGCCTCCAGATTTGAGGAAGGGTTTTCACCCGACACTCGAGATGCGAGTGCCGGGCGAAACCCCTCCCCAAGCCTGGAAGGCTGGCGGGGGCAGCGCCGCTTCTCGCTTTCCCCGCCAGCCATCCAGGCTGGCGGGAGGGTTTCCTGGGTGACGTTAGGCTGGGTGACGTCAGGCGTCACCCAGCCTAACGTCACCCAGGGAAACCCTCCTGAAAATGGGCGTGCCGCGCAGGAGGCCGGCCATGCCCCTGGGTGCGGCCACGCCCCCGAGAGCGGCCACGCCACTGGGTGCGGCCACGCCCCCCCCGCTCACTGATCACCTGCGGCCCCCCAGGTGATCAGTGACACTTCTTCCGGCCCTTGGGCCGGAAGAAGTTGGACAGCACTGGTTTAGACTGTCAGTATTCCTGAATTTGAGCACCATGCCCAAGGCCCCAAATTTCGGTAACTGACATCAGGATCATGATGCTTCTGATGTGGGCATTGACGTGGGAAATGATGAGGGAAGTGATGGTGCCGAGGCTGAGGTGCAAGATGGAGATGGTTTGGTCAATGATGTTCATGCAGACAAGGACAGAGAGGCCCCAGTGCAAAGGGCAGTTTCTCATGAGAATATTCCTGCTGGGCAGAGAGATGATGGTTCACTCCCTCTCTCTGTGAGCTCTCAAGATTTGGGAGGCTGGAATTTAGCCAGGATAGACAACAAACTCAAGGGTTACGTTGCTCTGAAAGACTTTGTCAGATAAGAGCCAAGAGTGGAGGAAAAGGAAACCAGTCTCTTTAGCTGCAGAAGAGAAGGTGGAGAGGAGACGCGAGAGCCATGTATACATATGTGAAAGGGTGTCCTAAGGAAGAGAGAGCAGGCTTCCTTTCTGCTGCCCTGGAATCTAGGACTCAATGTTGACAAGCTGGAATGTGTCCAGAGGGGGGCCACTAAAATGATCAAGGGTCTGGAGAACAAGCCCTATGAGGAGCGGCTTCAAGAGCTGGGCATGTTTAGCCTGAAGAAGAGAAGGCTGAGAGGAGACATGATGCGGGCCAGGTATAAATATGTGAGGGGAAGTCATAGGGAGGAGGGAGCAAGACCTCGAGACTAGGACGCAATGGAGCAATGGCTTCTAACTACAAGAAAGGAGGTTCCACCTGAACATTAGGAAGAACTTCCTGACTGTGAGAGCTGTTCAGCAGTGGAACACTCTGCCCCGGAGTGTGGTGGAGGCTCCTTCCTTGGAAGCTTTTAAGTAGAGGCTGGATGACTATCTGTCGGGGGTGCTTTGAATGCAATTTTCCTGCTTCTTGGCAGAATGGGGTTGGACTGGATGGCCCAAGAGCTCTCTTCCAACTCTATGATTCTATGGAACAATTGGTTCTAATTGCAGGAGAGGAGATTCCACTTGAACATTAGGAAGAACTTCCTGACTGTGAGAGCCGTTCAGCAGTGGAACTCTCTGCCACGCAGTCCGGTGGAAGCTCCTTCCTTGGAAACTTTTAAACAGAGGCTGGATGGGATATTTTGTGCTTTTTCCGCATGGTAAGGGGGTTGGACTAGATGGCCTATCCATGGGGTCTCTTTCAACTTTATGATTTTATGATTCTAATCCAGGGAGTTGTAGTTTTCCAAGGTCTTTGGCCTTCTCTGCCCTAAAAGGGCTGTTGCGGCAACCAATTACAAATCCCAGGATTCCATTGCAGTTCAAGCACTGTCAGGTGGGTTTCCTCACCACCACCCCCCGAGTGCTAGGGCAGCTTCAATATTCAAGGCTTCCCTAATGCAAGGCAGAAAAATAAATTCAGGGATAAATAAAGGTTTTCTTTCTCAAGTCCCGGCTGCAGTTTCCGGCTGGTGCTTGGGCCTTGGTTTCTTCCTGCAAAGTGAGCCACTGGGAACCTGCAAAGTGGAAGAGCAAATGAAATAAATGCCACTCCAATGAGCCACAGGGAGTGAAAGCACAACAGCACAAAAGACACCTCTTCAACGGCCCTGGCTCATGGGAGTTGTAGTTTCACAAGGACTTAACTTTCTCTGCCCAAGAGTACTGGGTTGCCCCCCCTCCCCAAGCTGCACCTCTCACAGTTCCATAGCATTGAGCCAGGCTACTTAAAGCGGGGTCAAACTGCATTCATTCCATTGTGTACATCAGGCCTTCCCCTCCCACTGCCATGCGCCCCTGGGAAAGGAAGAAGGGGAAATAATAAATACACAAATGAATAGAAGTAGGAAAAAAAGAGAGGGAAAGAAGGAGGGAGGAGAAAGGAAAGGAGGAAAGAAAAGGAAGGAAGGAGGAAAGGGGAGGAAATAAATAAATAAAGAGAAGTAGGAAAAATGAGAGGGAAAGGAGGATGAAGAGAGGGGGAAGAAATTAGGGAGGGAGGGCAGGAAAGATGGGAAGGAGCAAGGGAGGGAGCGAGGAAAAATAAAAGGAGAAATAAATAAATAAATAAAGAGAAGTAGGAAAAAGGAGAGGGGAAGTAGGAGGGGGAGGAAAATAAAAAGAGGGAGGGAAAGAAGGAGGGAGAGAAGAAGACAGAAAAGGAAGAAGGGAGGAAGAAAGAAAAAAGGGGGGAAATAAATACATTTAAAAGGAAGGAGAAACCAATAAATAAATCAAGAGAAGTGAAGAAATAAAAGGAAAAGTAGGAGGCAGAAAGGAAGGAAAGAGAAAAGAAAAGGGGAAGAAATGAGAAGGGGGGGAGAGAGAGGGAAGGAAGGAAAAGAAAGAAAGAAAGAAAGAAAAGGAAGGAGGGAAAAATAAAGGGAAATCTATAAATAAAGAGAAGTAGGAAAAAAGAGAGGGAAAGTAGGAGGGAGAAAGGGAGAAAAGAGAAAAGAAAGGGAGAAAGAAAAAGAGGGAGGAAAAGAAGGAGGGAGGGATAGAGGAAGAAAGAAAAGGAAGAAGGGAGGAAGAAAGAAAGAAAGGAAAAGAAATAAAAAGTGTAAAAAGGAAGGAGAAACCAATAAATAAATAAAGAGAAGAAAAAAAAGAGAGGGAAAGAAGGATGGAGAAAAGAAGGAAGGAAAAAGGGGGAGTGAACAGGGTGGGAGGAAGAAAGGGTGAAAAAAATAAAAAGTAGGAAAAAAGGGAAATAGGAAGGAAGGAAGGAAGGAAGGAAGGAAGGAAGGAAGGAAGGAAGGAAGGAAAAAGGGAAAGATGAGGGAAGACAGAAAAGGAGAACAGGCAGGAAAGGAAGAAAGAAAAAGAGAGGAGAGAAGGAAGGAAGGAGGAAGGGAGGAAGAAAGGAAGGGGGAACTAGAGGGATGGAGGCCAATGCAGCTCCCCCTGGCCTCATGTCCTTGGGAAACTATGACTCTCTTCATGGTGGGACTATCTCTTCCTTTTTATTAGGAGTCTGGGGGGTGGTTGTGCTCTAGAACATCACCTGGCGCGGGCGCTTCTTGACCCGGAAGAACTCCTCCATCTTTGGCTGCCGGGAACCGTCCTTTGCTCCAAACCCTGGCTGCTGAGGCTTCGGTGGCTTCGGCAAACTCTGTCTCCATTTTTCCATCCCACGACGAACACGGCTCTCGCTGCAAAACACAGGCTCCAATTAATGCTGACGTGGGCCCTCCCTCCAGGTGCTTTGTACTTCAACAGCCGGTGGTCGTTGACCCATGCCTGCATGAATGACTTCCCTACTTTCTCACCAGTCCCAACCCAAGCATCCCAACAGAGCCCCAGCCGCACTCACTTCATGTGTTTCTCATGCGCCAGGAAGCACACCAGCCTCTCCTCGTCGGGGTCCCTCCACTCCAGGGCCACCTGGCTCAGAGGGGCCACCGCCGGACCAAGGAAGAGAGTCCGAGCTTCAGCCAGTGGCCAGTTGTCGGGCAAAGGGTGTGTCTGCAAAAGGGAGAAGGTTGGCATCCATCCATGAATCTACCCATTTCTCTATTCATCTCTCAATCCGTTTTTAGATCCATCCATCTATATATCCCTCTCTTTATTTGTTCTCCATCAATCCATCCATCT
>JARBWK010000007.1:149262830-149268589 GCA_030556195.1 Anolis apletophallus | reverse complement strand
CCTCACTCCCAAGGGAGATCTAGGACGCCTCAACTGATAATCCGCCATCCATCCAATGAATAGTAAGTGAAGTCTCTCCTCCCGGGCACTCCACATGGATTCCATCGGCCCTCTTCGGACATGGCTCGAGACATCCTCCTCATGGTCTGCTCCATAGCCTCCAACTACACTTCATCACTTCCACCTGGAAGGTGATGGCGGTTCTGTGGTTTCACTACCACACTCCACCCGTTCATCCGACTGGCCTGTCCTTCCGGCACAGTCTCCTTGGGCCAATACACCTCTGAATCTGCTTGAGCTGACCAGTCCTTCGAACAGCTTCCACGATCCCTCCGGCCTCCGAACTCCATCCGAACTGGCCTGTCCTTCGCACAGTCTCCTGGTCCCGCACACTTCTGGATCCCCTCACGAACTGACCAGTCCTTCGAACAGTTCCTCCTGATCCTCAACTCCCTCCAACCTCCGCCTGTCTGGGTATCATCTCGCTCTTCTCCGGCGGCGGGCCACTTCCCAAGCTCACCTGAGCATCCCACAATTACTCCGTTTCTCCAAACTCCGCCTCTGCAACTGCACCTTCCATCATCTCGCAGTACTCATCCGGGCACCTCTGGTCGAGAGTGTTCCACTCCCACTCCATAGTACGGTTTCCTCAGAACCCGAATCCCATCCGTCAATATACTCTTCCTCTCTCCACGCCAACCTCCATTTCTGGGAAAGTTGAAAAAGGGCTTTTGCTTCTGTAACGACTCTCCAACACTCGGTAAGGATCACGCGTAGATGGTAACACGGTCCAACACGATTTTATTGCAGGTACTACATGTGAAGCAAAAGCACCGTCCCACCCACCCAAACCCACCTTCTATACCCCGAGCCCCCTCCCATGGCCCATGCAATGTCCAAGCTGGGTTGCACCATATCCGGTGATTCAGCATATCCCCAGTCCAAAGGGATGTGACCCTCATGGCCCCATGAGTCAGCGTTATGAGTCCAATTGTCCAATGTCCAGGCTCGGAGGAGTTACCTCACTTCCCTCCGAGCCTCGCACACATCTGGAAGTTACGTCACTCCCACTTGGCTCAGCCCAGGCTCTATGCAGCTGGAGCCAAGGTCACCAAATAACTGGGGCAAAGGTCGGTGCAATCTCATGGAAGGGGGGGGGCCTGAGCTTCTCCTAAACTCAGGTCTCCCCAATCCTGACACAGATAAGAGCCAAGAGTGGAGGAAAAGGAAACCAGTCTCTTTAAACAGGGTCTCTTTAGCTGCAGAAGAGAAGGTAGAGAGGAGACACGAGAGCCATGTGTACATATGTGAAAGGGTGTCCTAAGGAAGAGGGAGCAGGCTTCCTTTCTGCTGCCCTGGAATCTATGACTCAATGTTGACAAGCTGGAATGTGTCTAGAGGAGGGCCACTAAAATGATCAAGGGTCTGGAGAACAAGCCCTATGAGGAGCGGCTTCAAGAGCTGGGCATGTTTAGCCTGAAGAAGAGAAGGCTGAGAGGAGACATGATGCGGGCCAGGTATAAATATGTGAGGGGAAGTCATAGGGAGGAGGGAGCAAGACCTCGAGACTAGGACGCAATGGAGCAATGGCTTCAAACTACAAGAAAGGAGGTTCCACCTGAACATTAGCAAGAACTTCCTGACTGTGAGAGCTGTTCAGCAGTGGAACTCTCTGCCCCGGAGTGTGGTGGAGGCTCCTTCCTTGGAAGCTTTTAAGTAGAGGCTGGATGACTATCTGTCGGGGGTGCTTTGAATGCAATTTTCCTGCTTCTTGGCAGAATGGGGTTGGACTGGATGGCCCAAGAGTTCTCTTCCAACTCTATGATTCTATGGAACAATTGGTTCTAATTGCAGGAGAGGAGATTCCACTTGAACATTAGGAAGAACTTCCTGACTGTGAGAGCCGTTCAGCAGTGGAACTCTCTGCCATGCAGTCTGGTGGAAGCTCCTTCCTTGGAAACTTTTAAACAGAGGCTGGGTGGTCATCTGTCAGGGATACTTTGTGCTTTTCAGCATGGCAAGGGGTTGGACTAAGTGGCCCATGGGGTCTCTTCCAACTTTATGGTTCTATGATTCTAATCCAGGGAGTTGTAGTTTTCTAAGGTCTATGGCAGTGGTTCTCAACCTTTCTAATGCCGAGACCACTAAATAAAGTTCCTCATGTTGTGTTGACCCCCAACCATATTTTCGTTGCTACTTCTTAACTGTAATTTTGCTACTGTTACAATCGTAATGTAAATATCTGATATCCAGGATGGATTTTCATTATTACAAATTGAATATAATTAAAGCATAGAGATTAATCACAAAAACATTATGTTTTGGTGAGTATGGACAACAGATGACGGGATTTGCAGTACCTTCAACAATTCAGCCTGACTTCACAGACCAGAGTCCCCCCAAAATGACAGACCTAGACCAAACTTGGCACACAGAACCCCATAACCAACAAAAATATACTGAAGAGGTTTGGCAGTGATTTAGGGAGATGCAGTTCACCTACATCCAGAGAGCAAATGTGAACCCAAACCACTATTTATCTGGACCAACTTGGCACAAATATTCATTATGCCAAAATTTCAATACTGGTGGAGTTTAGGGAAAATAGATCTTGACATTTGGGAGTTGTAGTTGCTGGGATTTATAGTTCACCTACAATCAAAGAGCATTCTGAACTGCACCAACGATGGAATTGAACCAATATTGGCACACAGAACTCCCATGAAAAAAAGAAAAGAAAATACTGAAGAGATTGGGGAGACCCTGACATTTGGGAGTTGAGGTACTTGGATTTATAGTTCACCTGCCATCAAAGAGTATTCTGAACACCATCAACAATGGAATTGAACCAAACTTGGAACACACACTCCCATCACCAACAGAAAATACTGGAGACGTTTGAGTAGAATTGACTTTATTTAGGGTCACAGTGATGTAGCGGCAGTGTAGTTCACCTACATCCGGAGAGCACCAGAACCCAAACGATGTACTACTGAGTGATTCCCAACCTTTGTTCCTCCTGGTGTTTTGGACTACACTTCCAGAATTCTGACGGTTGGTTGTGATGGCTAAGGCTTCTGGGAGTTGAAGTCCCAAACTGATGGCGGAACAAAGGTTGGGAATAGACAACTCCTAGCAAGCTCCCTTCCAGCTTTCTTTTCCCTCCTCTCACACTCCATTCCTTTCCCTCCCATTACAGACCGCAGTTTGATGCAGGCACACACCAAGCACGAGAAGAGAGTTCAGGAGGGATTCAAATCCAGGACCTGATTTCGCTTTTGAGAGAATAAAAAAGAGACCAAGAGGGAGGAAAGGCTACTGAATATTTCAGCATGACAGCAGGCTTTCTCGTGCATTTCCCTCAATTTTAGTGGCAATGGGGGTGATCATAAATAAGGGCCACTTCAAGCAGGAGGGGAACTGATCGTCAATCTCAATGTGAGGCAAAAGGCTTGTTTGGGGAGCCACCTGTGTCTGAAGCTGAAGGGGCGCCCTTCTCCTGGCTCTGCCGAGGTTTAGGCTGTGCAGTGCTGGCTCCGAAGGAAAGAGAGGGGGAAAGAAAAAGGGATATAAAAAAGAAGGAAAGGAGGAGAAAGGCTGAGAAAAAGAGGGAGAAATAGGGAGAAAGGAGGGGGAGAGAAAAGAAGGACAGAACATGAAGAGAGGAGAAAGGTGTGAAAGAGCAAGAGGGGGGAAGGGGGGCATTCCTGGGAGTTTGCTACGGCAGACAAGGAGAGAGGGCCTCGACTGCTCGCCTGCCTGAGGGCCCCTATTGAGGCTTTCCCCCAGCCAGGCCTCTTAGCTGCCCCCTCCTCCCTCGTCTTCCTGAGCATGACGACCACCCCGGCCTTGCTGCCCTCTGTGGGCGCTCGTCTCCAGGTTCATCATGCTCAGCAATAGGAGGAGGAGGAACACGTTCTGCTGCTGAGCACTGGCCTGAACCGGGTTCTTCTTTTTCCTCTTCCTCCTCATCCTCGACCTTGCTGCCTCTCTCTGGGCCTTGCTGCTGATCATCTTCGAGGAAGGGAAGCCCGGCTCAGGCCAGTGCTCGGCTGTGGAGGCGTCGCAAAAGGAAGAGGCCGTCATCAGAGCAGCTCCCTCCCAGGTCGCAGACCCCGGACCCACGAGGCCTGGGATGGCTCCGGGGCAGCCACACACAACCAGGAGGAGGGGCAACGCTGTGGCCGCCTGCCTGCGACCAGGCCCCTCAAGGCGGGCAGCAACAGAGGCGCCCCATGATGAACAGAAAATACTGGAGGGGCTTGGGGAGGATGGACAGCAGATGATGGGATTTGAAGTACCTTCAACCTCCGCTCCCCAAGTATTTGTGATTGGAGGGTTCTACACGGCGGTCCTTCTCTTTCCTCGCCCTTCTCTCCCACTCCTCAGCTCGCTAAGGAGGGCCCGGCCTTGCTGCCACGGTGGGTTCAAGTTGCCCTGCAGCGGAATGAGAGCCCAGAGAGAAGGCGCTCCAAGAACCACGTGCAGACCTGGGGAGGCAGGGTCAGAGGAGGCGCCACGACCCCTGGCAGGGGGCGAGGGCCTTTGCTTCTAAGCTCCTTTTCCTCCTGACTCCCTGCAGCCCTGTGGGAACAGGAGGTGGAGGAGCTGACCTGGAATGCCGGGCTGTTCCTGGCACAGGGGCCGCAGCCATTTTGAGGAGGCGGAAGGGGCGGGCCAGCCTAGGCACCTTCGTGACCCCAGAAAATGGCCCCACGACCCCTCGGGGGGTCGCGACCCCCAGGTTGAGAACCACTGGTCTATGGCCTTCTCTGCCCTTAAAGGGCTGTTGCGGATTCCATTGCAGTTCAAGCACTGTCCGGTGGCTCGTCATCGTCGTCCCCCTTGAGTGGTAGGGCAGCTTCAATATTCAAGGTGTCGCTAATGCAAAGCAGAAAAATAAATTCAGGGATAACTGTTTCCTTTCTCAAGTCCCGGCTGCAGTTTCCGGCTGGTGCTCGGGCCTTTGCTTCTTTGCTTCACTGGGAACCTGCAAAGTGGAAGAGCAAATGAAATAAATGCCACTCCAATGAGCCACGGGGAGCGAAAGCACAAAATACACCTCTTCAACGGCCCTGGCTCATGGGAGTTGTAGTTTCACAAGGTCTTTACTTTCTCTGCCCAAGAGTACTGGGTTGCGGCCCCCAAGCTGCACCTTTCACAATTCCATAGCATTGAGCCAGGCTACTTAAAAGGGGGTCAAACTGCATTCATTCCATTGTGTACATCAGGCCCTCCCCTCCCACTGCCATGCGCCCCTGGGAAAGGAGGGAGGGGAAATAATAAATACACAAATAAATAGAAGTAGGAAAAAAGAGAGGGAAAGAAGGAGGGAGGATAAAGGAAAGGGTGTTGTGAATCAGGCTGTGATTGTGTTTCAGGATCATGATGCTTCTGATGTGGGGAATGATGGTTTGGTCAATGATTTTCAGCAGGCAGGCAATGACAGAGAGGCCCCAGTGCAAAGGGCAGTTTCCCATGAGAATGTTCCTGCTGAGCAGAGAGATGACTCCCTCTCTCTGTGAGCTCTCAAGATTTGGGTTTGGAAAACAATCTGACACCTGGGAATTTTAATGAGCAGCCAGATAAGGAGTTGAAAAACAGGCGGCTGGAGTTTAGCCAAGATTGGCAGCAAACTCAAGGTTTACGTTGCTCTGAAAGACTTTGTCAGATAAGAGCCAAGAGTGAGGGGAGACAAAACCAATTTTTAGGTTTTGGGATATAAGGTTTGCCTCAAAGGAAAAAAACCTTTCAGATGA